>JWJA01004704.1:0-14413 GCA_000812885.1 Lanzia echinophila
TCACTCACCATATCTCACAACTTCTTCTTTTCTTCACTTCACTTCACTTTCCAATCGCAATCAAACCCTCACTCTAACCAACTATCACCCAAAACCTTTAAATTCCCTCATCCAAGCAAAACTTTGTTACACATCTCACTTAATTTTTCTCACATCAAACAAGATAAAAAAGCAAAAACTGTACGGCCCGTCCCCTCTTGCGGATGGGCCTAGGGTGCAATGCCTAAAGAAATCCCTCTGTAATTTGATATTTATTATTATTATTTGATTTAGTTTTTGATAAAATGCATCGTCATTTATTGCAGTAGGGCTCTAGTTATTAGGAACACCATCGTAGAACTTTAGTGGTTCCGCATGTATGGGCTGTTCACGGAATCTCCTACTTGACTTTATGGCTCTTACCGTATTTCAGAAGGAAGTTGGACAGTCTTTCTTTACGATACACTCACTGTTCAGACTTTTAGCATATAACAAATATAGGCCCATATAGACCAGCTTCGCCTTCCATTAACTGTACTGCCTGCACATTTGGTATGGGCAAATTCGCTTGTCACAACTCCAACATTACAAATTCCAATCATTGCAACGGATTCTATCATTGCTATGAGTTTGTTGGAAGTATATTCTTAGAGTGAGTGGGATAACGAACGGTTATCATCCCATCACTTTCAAATATAACACGCATAGTTGCGGGATTATTGTCAGAATATGGAGCTACAAAGTTAGTGATTTGGAATTGGAATATTACCCTTTTTATTTGAATGGTGTTTTTGGAAAGTTAAATAGAGCTTTCGTGATGCTAGAAAGATATCTGGCTGTTCTACTCTTGTATTGCATTTTCTGGGTGGAAAAAATGTTCTTCTCATTGCGAATTGTGTAGTTGCTGGGGGACCCGATTAGATCTAATTTTCAGGGGAGCGGGAGCTTTTGAACACGGTGGAGGTGGGAACATGGTACATGCCTATCTCTTCATCAATTGGAATGAGATGGCTGGAACCATTGTGTGGTATGTAGCATCAACACTTATAAGTTAATTTGCGGGTTTGTGGTGATGGGATGAGGGATTTAGTGCCGAAAGTAAGTTGGAGAGAATACTGTATTACAGGTCATTTTCCATTTTATACTGAACAAGGGTTGCATGGTGCATGTGAGGAGTTAAAGCGGGCTTTGAGTTGTATGGTATGCAGGGCATCAATTCTTTCCCTTATTCCTTCTTGATCAGACGAATATTTATGCCCCTTTCCTCTTCTTTATGTCCGTAAAATGGTATTAGTATTAACTCCGCTCCATAGCAGAAAGCAATTGCTGTCCTTCTAAGGAAAGATACATCTTAGAAATACAAAGCCGGCAAGCTATTAGAGAGAAAGGGCTTTTGCCATTAGAAAATCCCACCAAGAATGACGAAAGACTACACCCCTCTTCAATTGGAGCTTGCCTCTTGATTACTCAATTTAAACTGGTGAATGGGTAATAACGATGTCTATGCCCCTGAAAGTTGCCACCATACCGGTAGCCGTTGAGTAACCATGGGTACTTTGTACGGCATAATGCCATGCTTTGTAAACATAAATACAGTGAATAAGGCCTTGATTCCGGCACAACGGATACTTTTGTTTCTGTGCCGTTGGCAAATGCCGCTTTGCGTTGGGTATCAGGTGAAAGATAATATGCCTACTGCCATATGGCAAGAATGGTGAATCTTTCAGGGAAAAGTTTGTTCAAATCAAACACAGTGAATGTAATCTTAATTCTGGGATAATGGAGCTTTCTTTGTGCCGTCTTGAAATACCGGCATGGCTGGGTACCTCATCAATGATATCAGAGCTTTTGAAAAGGAAATTAGATCCGAAAGAAGAAAGAACCCGTTCTTCCCTACCCCATGATCTATAAGAATCTCTTATTTCCCACTCCAAACTTTCCTTTTCCCAACAACCCCGTTCAATCTTCCCATTTCAATCAATTTCAATCAACTCAAATCCCGATCCAGTAAAGCAAATCGAAATGGGTCTCTACAACATCACCGCTCTTGAAACTCAAGAGCAATCCTTCAACCACTTCAACGGCAGCACTGAGGAATTGCTTGCCCGCTTTGCCGTCTCCGAGCTCTGCAAGGGATGGCCCGTCTATCGCGACGCTTCTGAATGGAACAATTATCGCAGCATGTTCGTCAAGGATGGTGCTAAAGTCTGGACTAGTATGTTCTTCGCCCTTTACTATCTCACCGTGGCACATAAACCATTTCTCCAATGTTTTCATGAATGAACTTCCCGCTCAGTCAATCAATCAAGTAAGTAAGCTAACATAAATATAACAATAGCCTGGAGCGGCGGCAAAGACATCGACGACTTCATCCAAGTCTCCAAGGACGGCCGCCAAAACGGTGATTTCATCATGCACCGCGANAACGGNACNCTCGCNGACGTAAACCTTGCNCACTCCCGCGCAATCGGCAAGATGAAAGCAACCATCACGCAGCGCTTTACAGACCCGAAGTCACAAATCCAATACGACGTCGAATGCGACTGTCGCTTCATTTTCTGGTGTTTGAAAGTCGGCGCTGAGTGGAAAGTACAATATGTGCGTTTGTTTTACGAGAAAGATAAGATTCTCGCGGTGGATGGGAAGAATGTTCCGGTTTTTGAGAAGGCTGAGTTGGATGATTATCCAGAGGGTTATAAATATTTGGGTGTGGCGCAGGCGAGATTGGGTCATCCGATTTTGATGCATTTGCCGACGTGTGAGCATAATAAGGAGTTTGGAAAAATGTATCGGGAGATGCAGAAGTGGTTGAGAGGTGAGGAGGTGGATTTGTTGTGGGATTAGATGGAATATGTGGAGGGATTGAAAGCTTGTCCTTATTGGAATTTGGAGCAAACAAGCCAAGGTATTTGCGCATTTTTTGAAAGTTCGTTTCGGATCATCTGAAGTGTGGGTGGATTTCTCGGGAAGATAGAAAAGAAACATGTATCATGATCTAACTACATTAGCTGTCTTGCTCTAGCGGAATTACCACCAATAGCAAATCCCATTTTCACCTTCATCCTTCTCCAGATCTCTCTTCTAAATCCCTGAACCCAAAATGAAGTTCGTCCTAACGCATCTCCGTTTTCCTTGATCCTGCGCAGTAGGAATTGCAGGCATTCTTGTGTGGAACCCCACACTAAACATTTGTATGCTTTAGGTGCCAAATCCAACTGTGGCATTTTCTCCTCTGCGCCCTCGTGAACTGTGGCCTCGGGTTTTGAACATAATTGTAGAAGACCACAGCTGATTTCATCGGCCATTCCTTGCAATTGTCCGTACGCAAGCTCGATGGTGGGTTTCCCAAACTGGGCGAGTGAAGATTGTGTGGAATAAGCGAGCTTGATACTTTCGTCATTGTGTGTTGCGAGGAAGAGCTCGGTTCGTGGATATGGTGATTGAGGTGTGACGACGACACCTGGATAAGATTGGCGTAGAAGATTGGAAGCAATGGTATTGTATGCATTGTGCGTATCTTGGATAGTATCGTGGATCATACTACGGGTCTCGGTAGCAATATATGCGCCGCGAACGAGTTTGATTCCTAAGATCCAATTCTCTTTTTGCGCAAGCTTGAGATGGTTGAGGATATTTTGAGGGGTTCGCTTGAGATATGCTTGCATGGTGGTGTATACAAGAGCCTTTTCTCCTTTGTTGTATATCCTCATCAAATCAGTTGTCCAGGCTTCAATGGTTGGTTGAAGATCTTGCTGTTCTGCATCTACCCACAGACGTATCTTTTTCGACGCTGCCATTTCGCAGATGTCGATCATTGACTGGTGAACTTGCTCTGGTGGCGGTCCTCCGTCTTTAAGTGATTCCAGTGCTGTTTGTCCCGCTCCTGAAAACCTGATGATGCTTAACTTATGTTCCGATAGGCCTTCATGTAAGTTGAATGCATACTCACTTTAGGGAAAGAAAATCATTAGGTCCTAGTAATGAAAGTGTCTTCAGAAGTCCCTCCCTCCAAGCTCTAATGGAATTCGGTTTCACAGCCAAATCTTTTCTGGGGTTATGGCTAATAGGTCCTCCGGTAATGCTGATTTCCCTAGCATATCCCAGGATCACACCCTTCAATCCTAGGCCCTTCATGTGGTCGATTGTTTGTTTCACTTGAGATGCTGTTTCTCCCGCAACAAAATGGTCGTAAATTAGTTTTCGTACAACCATGTTTAGGACTGGATTCTCGTCAGGGTTTAGTAATTTGTAATTAGAATTAGCGACCTTGTTCATTAATGGTAAGAAGAATTTGACAAGTCGTGGTGAGGCCAAAATCGAAGTTATAAAATATGACTTCAGCAAAACATCCATTGGCATAATTGATAAGGGGGGAAGTTTAGACCCATCACTCTTCACCCGGGGACCCCCATTAGAAACAGATGTAGTTATTGTCGACGATTGTCGTCGTATAGTGTACACGAGTCGTGAGACAACGAGATTCTCCGCAGAAGCTATTCTGCAGAGGGGCCGCGAAAACATGAAGAAGCTCATTTTTTGATACTCGAGGACAATGAAATTGATAACTAGGACCTTAAAGTTCTCATATCGAATATCAACCTCAGATATCGAGATATAATCCCAAGTTCTACTTGTACAACTGCCATTCCTTTGTGTAATGGGGTGTTTTATCCTTGCATTACTTGTGAAATCATAGTTTGACCCCGCATCGCGTTCATTTAATTATCTATCTATCTATCCTTATCAGTACTTCGGAGTCTTATCATACTCGTATTCAATGACTTTAACATTTGCATAAATTCAAGATAGGAATCTGGCTTAGTTGAATGAGACATTAAAGTCTAGATTCGCCAAATTGACTATCCATGAGTGACTTTGCGTTTGTGTTGTAAGGGGGCTTTGCCGAACTGGGAAAGTAGGTGCGTGGTAATCCATGGATGTGCAGGTGATGAACATGCAGGAATGCATCATCGGATAGATACGGTTTAGTCCCCACACATTAATGAATGCGAGCGAATACGCGCCCCAGTGGGAAGTTCACTATCGGCTATCGACTTTTCTCCAGCTGCCCAACTTGAAGCCTCAGAATCAGGATCAGTAGCAAGTATCACCCAACCATCTAATCCCATTTACGGCATTATTGGTTGAATGGGACTCAAAAACGTATTTTGAAATGGCAACCAACTTCAAACCCCAATGTAAGTCTAATGTGTTTTCTTCAATTGAATTCATCATCTATGAGCATATGCATTCCGTTCTGAAATTAACTCTCCCCATACTACGAAAATTAAACGAACGCCCGATGTATCTCTGCCAGAGCAAACCAATTTGAATAACCAGGATTACAGAAACAGCAAAGTAAATCATTTCATATTCAACGCATGATTCACTGAATCTATGAACGCATCCGTGAATGCAGATCTGACTCCTCCCTTTTCCAAAGTCTTCAAACCTTGAATCGTGGTTCCCTTCGGCGAAGATACCTTTTCTCGCAAAATTGCAGGGTGTTCACCACTCTGTATCAATTTTGCCGTTCCAAGCATAGACTGAGCCAGAATTTCCAATGCGACTCCACGCTTCATTCCTTCCGAGACGGCACCATCAAGGATTCCATCAATAGCCAACGTAAACCATGCTGGAGTACATCCAGCAAGAACTGCACCAGCTTGAAAAGCACTATCATCAACATAACTGACCTTTCCGTTCTGCTTGAAGATCCACTCCGAAATGTCGACGAACTTTTGAGGAACAGACTGAGAACCTGTCGAAATTAAGGTGATCGACTCGCCGATTTGTGCTGCTAGATTGGGCATAGATCTTATAAATGAACAGTCGTCAGGTTCCCGATGATCCGCGTGTTCTTTATAAACATATCCTCTGAGTTGTTCTTCCGTCGTGCCTGCGAGAACAGAAATAACCAGTTTGTATGCTAAGGCTTCTGCTACGCCAGGGCTACCAAGAATCACTTCAGCCATATATGGTTTACATGCCAACAAGATAATATCAGCTTGCTCAAATGCCCCCAGATTATCATCTTTTAAGATGGTCAATTTATCCGAATGGTTAGAGAAAGCACCGTGAAGTCTCTTCACCGATGCAGCACTCTGCACACAGGCAATAAATTGAGAAATTGGTGCCTTTCCTTTTGAGCCTTCTTTCTTAGAAGAATTGAGCAGGCCAGCTAGTATTGCTGTGCCCATTGATCCTGTTACATGATAATCAGTATTGATGCGTGCTTATCAGTTGATATTTAATGACTCACCACATCCTATCACCGCCAATGTAAGAGATTCGGCATCATTTGTGGGTTTCCTTGACATGATTTTGGAGTTTTTAGGGATAGTTTTACCAAAAATGGTATTGTAGGGTTTGGTATAAAGTCGAAAAATGTAGGTATTGGTGATATATGATTCGCGGTGATGATGTTGCTGAAGTTTATCTGTTTGCAAGTCCTGAGTTTTAATTTCGAGCTTCCTGACTATGTATAGTAAGATTGTGGGGATGAATGAGCGCTATTTCAATACCTACCTAGGTAGTTGTAAGCGTTTGCCACTAGTCCCTAAATCTAGTTCTATAGAACCCTTGCATACCGGAAGATTACACCCCCCACCTTTCTTTAAGAATTCCAAATTAGATTTATATTGCCTCCAAAGAACAGTGAATCGTCGATATCAAAGACTCCATAAAAATGAGATCAACTTTAGATATTCTCCTAGATATGCTATCTTCTCAGTACCTTTTACCTAGTCTCATCATGCATAATCAGAGTATGTGGAGGTCAGTGCCGTCAGCTGTACCCGATTCCCATTGACCATTGCCACAATGGCATTGTGGACATCTTATAAAAGGCGTGTAAGTTTAAGGCTATATTGACGTGTTCTGCGCCCACCGCGGAAATCACTGAGTTTGATGTTTCAGTTTGTGCTTCACCAGCCTTATCCCGGTCAAAATTCACATAGAAGCTAAAGTTACGGCAGTTCTAGTAAACCGTTCGTCCCAAGGCAAGATCAATGCTCAAGTCCCATACAAAAATGTGATGTCACTTTCCAGAAATTTGTCATATCGTACGTTAGGTTAGGTGTGGCGAAGACGCGAGTTGAATGAACATATAATCTGGGATGTTTCCACACATCCATCGACATGAACTCTATGAAAACCATAATTAGCATTATTACTATTCTTGATATGGAGATGATCCAAGAGCCATTGAAAACTATCATATGTCGAGAGGCAAATGGTTGATCACCGGGTATCATTGGAATGACAATGTGGTGGTTGATGGCGGTATGGGCGGGCAGTCCGCTTTCTGCCTTGCTGAGTTCTGGTAAACACAGCAACATTGATACGGATGGGTGATTCTCGATGCCAAATTAATCTGCCTTACACGAACTTGAAGCGTACAGTGCTATTAGATAAGCTGCATCTGGACTTTTGAACGTACTCAAGTACGGCATCGTTGTCACCGTGAACTCGGAGAGTTGGAATATCCGAGGGTACTATACCTTTCCTTTCTTAAGGTTCTTCCCTATAAAAATATTACAATATTCGAGAACCCCATGGAACTCATTTACACAACAGCTCATTTCCGTTGATTTCAACCACATCCATTTCATAGCATCTTTAATGACTTCAACCACAAAGACTTCATAAGTTTTACAGACCCCGCCAATACCAAAAGAGGACAAGGAAAAGAGTGATAAAGACATAAAGCAATGGCTGACGCACACGATGATGCGGCGCCAGTACGACGACGAGTCCAATGGACCTGGTTCACTTATTATCGGAATTTGTTCACTGCATATGACTATGAATTCGATTCGCAACCCGACCCCACAGGACTTGACCAGAAATACAACGACGTGAAGTACTGGAAAGCCCAATGTGCATTCCGAGGAGAAAGAACTACCGGTGATCTCCTGGCACTCATTGTTCGATTTACCGAATCAGCGAACGCCGATCGAATGCACCCTAGAGTTGCAGTGGCCCAATTCCAGATGGCGAGGGAGTGGGTACAACGAACTTGGGGAGAGGATGAAATTTCGGATATGGAAGATGAATACGGTGATGAGGAAGATGCAGACGATGATGAGGAAGATGAAGACGATGATGAGGAAGATTATGATGAACCTATTCAGGCAAATCACGATTTTCATGGTGGTTTTGCTGGGTCGAACTTGAATGGCGTCTTTAGGAACTTCGATGACTCATTTAGAGACGGCGAGGAGGTAGGATATGACGAGGAAGACGACTACGATAGTGACGATGACATGGACCAGGACGGTGGAGATTATGAAGGATATGGTAATATGGATGTGGATTTTGGTGATGGGAACGTGAGATTTGATATCCAAATTCGCATCCGTGCCTGATTGATGTTAGGGGATAAGTCATCATGGGTACTGAATGCATCTCGAATTCGTGGATCAGTTGGGGTTGCTACCGTACCTTTTTCTTGTTTTCTTTTGCGTTTTGGCATATTAGGAAAGGCTAAGCATATTGGTTAGTCGAGGCAGGAATTGAATGTGGTATTCGTATTTCGGATGACCGTTTTACATAGCTGTAATACAATTGCGCAAGGTCCCCTCATCACTATCTTTTAAAAATTTTGAGTTCTATGGACAATGGGTGCACTTCATACTTACTCGGATGTTACAGAGAAGTTATAATGGACAAGCATTGATGGGCTGCCAAGGACAGCATCGCCAACCAGGTCAGATATCTATCAACGACACCAGATACTGACACTTGCGACTTGCGACTGCGATGGAGCGTTTATGAAATCATGCCCATGAGAGACAAACTAGTTTTCAGCATTGCATTCATCTGCTTTGAGGACGCAATGTGCAAACTGTCGGACTTCTGAACGACCTACCGAAATTACTTTTGAGATTATAGCCGTACCGTCGGCATTGAGTCCATAACCCAGCCCGCGACTATCTGCAAGATGGCCCACCACATGAACCTTTGGGTGGCATAAGGAATTTTGCTGTCACAACATAATGAGGGTTTGCCATTCACCCCACCATCAAACATTGATCATGGCAGTATTCTATTACACCATAGCATCATGTAGAGGCTTCTAAAATGCCTACCGATTGAAGTCAAATTGTCAAGCTAGAAAGCATCTGACACTGAATGAGCCATTAATTTGGGATAAAGCAATGCATGGCGGATTACGAAACAATCCTTTCAATTAACCTCACAGGAGCAGCGGGACGGCGATACAGGTAATAAAATAACTTGAGAAACCTCAAAATCGATATTCCTCATTTGGCTTACTATTCTTCTACATTTGAACATATGATCTTAACTATATTTTGGTGGGAAGAGGGCTGCACTACTTGAACTTTATTCTTAATCCTTCAACATCTATATATCATCACAACGCTCCTACTTCGACTTCACACTCCAAAATCAACGCAGCCACTGTAAAAATGTGGTTTTTGTGGCGAACTGAACGGCTCTTACGCTCTAAACCAATATTACACACCATTTTCTGTACAATTATATTGACCACTTCAACTTTTATACGTATCAACCCTCCGAAAATGCCATATCCAGAAATCTTCTCTCCAAACTGACAGGTTAGACAATGGATTAGCGATTACTTGATCAACCAGCTATCTGTCCATCCCGACAAGGCTAGAATATTCTCTTCGAACTATTACGGATCAGGCGCTACTTTCTACTGCCATTTCCAATATTGGCACCAACTCTTCCCGAACGATCCTGTCGCTGCCAACGAAATATATCTTCGCACACAGCTCATTATGAAGAGCAAGCATTTGTCAAAACAGGCAAAAATTCCCGTGCGTTTTTTTACTAGTTGCTCGATGTATGATCATACCTAACTTTACACAGACTTGGGTAGAACGAGAACCCCTCGTTCTGGTTGTCCGCGCACAGCTAGATGTTATAACTCGATTGCCGCGACCCTCTTTTAGACCACTATGGTTTTCGGTCGCAGTGGGTTTGCTTTGCTGCTTGGCGTACTCTCTATTCCCGTAAGTCTGTCCTCCTCTGACTGTGTGTAAAGAGTTACGAAGGCTTATGATTTGAAGATCTATTTATTGAGTGAGGTTTGAACATCGAAATGGTGGCCGAAGCTGAAAGTTAAAGAAGGACACGTACAGACGTACCGAGCATATAGTCTTTGCTGCGATATTTGGAACACAACGCCCACAGAATGAAGGTATAACATCATAAAACTATGCGTAATCCTACTGTATTATTTCTTTACCTGTAACACCTACCGGTATGTAGCAATCCAGGGCCGTATCTAGCACTATGTCGTATTTCTTGCATGGGGGACGAATGACAGGGGCACCAACACGCTATAGCTGTATTCAACGCCTCCACCAGGAGCTATGGTGGGACTTCGAGCACACGTACAGTAACTCTTGCCATAAGAATATTTCATTGAATTGGTACTTGGGATTATAGATTACCTCCAATATATGTGTATATGTTTTGTGAACATGAAGCCGCTACAGTAGCTCTGGTCCTTAGCGAGGGGCCGAGAAGGAAGCAATGCTTGTAACTTTATTTAATTCTATAATAAAATGGAGATTATAATATTTAAAAGATTATTAGATTAATTAAATTATATTATATATTATTTTATTCGTAGCTCCAAGTAACTATAACTAACTAGAGTTTAGTCAATTATTTTAACTAAAACATCATGATAAAATGAAAGCGCCTCTATAAGGGCACGAGTCTCAGGCTGTATTCAGACAGCTCTCATACTCATGTCATGCGTATAACAACTTTGGCTAATTTACAATGAAACTTTATATCTAATATCCATAATGTATCCTAATGCTCTCAAGTGAGGACGAGTAGGATGCTATATCTATGTGAAAGGATGGGAGGAGAGTGTGAAGTTTGTTGAATTTGGGATGGGAAATGGCTATTGCAAATGGTAAGTGTTCTGGGAATGCAACTTCGCGTCGAATACCTTCGTTAGAAGCAGCACCAAAGAAAAGAACTGGTCTTCTAGCCAGTCTCTGATACTCAGCTCCAGAACCGCCTCACTTATAATCTCTAGTCGCTGTAGTCTGTATAATGTGGGCAATCTCTAGGTCGTGTGTTTCGAAGCCAAAAGACATCGTGACAACATCCACATCCCAACCTCCAAACTCATGCTTGCCACATGCTTGTCGGGAGTGCCTGTGATATATATTTGTTAGACTGCGTTTGCTTCTTTTGAATGGCTTTTTCTTCTTCTGGTGTACCTTGGCGACATATATGTTAGCTCAAGGAGCAACTATTTGCAACAACCCAACACAATGCGTGCCATGTCCATGTTTATCGATACCTTGCGTCTGACCAGGACTCACGAAGTCTTCAAATCCCTTGATTCGCTTCTCTGACTCTCCTTGAAATTGTGAATTCGAACTATCAATGCCAGTATCTAGAATGGCTATTCTGACTCGTTTACATGAGACCTTTCGGAGTGGTCCCAAAAGCTTCTAAGACTCGGTTTTCAAATCTCGAAGCCACTTGATTGCACTCTGATAGTCAACATTTGGTTTATCATAATGGAGTTCGGTCAACTTTCCATTAGCATTACTGAGAGATCTGGATGATATCCTGTAGGATTCTCATGAATTGTGAAATATGAAATACAATTAGAAATTCAATCATGGTAGGTAACCTCTTTATATAAGAGAACGAACGCTGATTATAACATAAGCTATAATCATCTCACTTATTCAAAGAGAGATATATGATTAATTAAACTGATGTATAATTTTATTAAATTCTTATTTGATATATTGAGACGGCAATTATATATAGGTAAAGGATGAGAAAAGGAGAATATTTATATTTATATGAAAATATTGAAATTGGTTATTGTTTTCACTTACAAAGAGGATTGGTATCTGATCAGTCGTGATGAAGTGAAAATCAAGATTCAGTTGTGCTTTATTGTAATTTTCAATAAATAAAAAGTGGTTAGGAAGGAAGGCACGAAGAGCAATTTCTTCTTGATTACAGCTACAGTCGCATATGAAAAAGCAAGTAGGTGGAGAAAGGAAGAGAGATGATTACGTTCCTTCCTTCCTTCCTTCCTTCCTTTCCTGACGAAGAGTTAGCGTTGAACGTTTTTAGCGTGAGTATAAACCCCCCCCCCTCGGAATAAGGAATTTCTCAATTTCCGAAAAGTTCCTTAACCTCAGCTTTTTGTAGAAACTGTTTTGTTGGAGATTGTTGGCGAAAGGAAACTCTGGCTAGACTTACAAAGTTACAAAAATATACCAACAATTTTGCATATTCAACACGAACTTAAAGTCATGTCAGTAGCTATGGTGGAATTGCATTTATTCCCACTCATCAATATTCTTCCCCGTCTGGAGGAAGCATCATAAAACTTTATCTGAAGACATAAAATATGTCCCGGGTATCACAAACTTATGTCTGGCCAGGTATGTCGCCAAATCTTACCAAATTCATTTTCCCCTTGTCGTCATCAGTACACATGTACTTTGAGAAGGAAGCTAACTTGTGGATGCAGGTTTTCTTGTCAGGATAACACTTTACTTTAAGGCACCAAAAGTGATGTTTTTATTGAAATCTGGAGGAATTGTATTTTGTTACTCATGCGGAAAATAACCACCAATACTCATCGCCGAATGGCCACCATATCAAAATCAAGATACCACTATTCCCGTGCGTTGAGTTGCTCCTATAACATGAAAACCTTTCCCGAAATGATACTTCGTTTCTTCCATTCTCCTCAACCTCCCTACATACATTGATCTTTATCACCAAGATCTTTGTGCAGGGAAAGGAACAATAGCCGGAATAACCTGAGGTCCATAAAGAGGAATACGAGCCAACGCATCTGCAGACATGGTGCAGTGTCTCTTGAGATGCCAGAACTGAACCGCAATGTCTATTCTGTTGAACTCGTTGATTATCTCCTCAAGCGCCTTGAATGCCTCCCCATTGACAACCGGTGTACCTTTCGCAGTTCGGAAACCATTTTGCTTCCACTTGTAGATCCAATCAGTCATTCCATTAACCACATAACTCGAATCCGTGATTATAACAATTTTGCAAACGTTTGCGCTGACATGGTCATAGTCTTGGAAAGGGAATGTATGGATGCGTTGGTAGAAATCTTCCAGAGCCGTTTTAGCGGCGCAAAGCTCGGCCATCTGGTTGGTCTGAGGCAGATTCTCGTCAAGAAGATCCGAAAGATTACTTCTGCACTCATCTCCCCAATACACCCCATAAGCCGCTTTAGCCCCTCCATTTCCATTATTGCTGCAGGCTCCATCGACGACAACCACTGATGAGCAGCCGTCAATTTCCACTTGGCGGCGTGCATTTAGAAATTTGATCTTGAGTGCGGCGCAGAATGTTCTTGTTCCTAGAAGACTGAGGGGATCGTCCTTGTCGTAAAGTCCATTTGAGGAGACCACCGGATCAAAAAGACGATCGAAAAGATGTGGCATGTGGTGGCCTGGAGGACGCATAATGTGCCCATCATGATAATCGAAATGGGAATTTTCGAGGTCCATCTTGAGAAAAGGATTTGACAATGGTTGGTGCAAGAATGAGAAGTGGAAGAATTGATTTGGACCAGGCTTTTAACAAGTTGTGAGTTTGGCAAAACTTAATGAATCTTTTGCAAATAGTTGAATGAATTTTGAGATACTACGATGAATTTAAAAGGCAACCGCAGAAACGCACCTTCCTTTTTAGATGGACATTTGGCTCATCATGAAGTGTACACAGGATAGGGAAGGCACGAATGGAAAATTGGAATGCTAGCAGGCGCGGGCAGGGGAAAGAACTATGGCCGCGCCTACCATTTTGGCTCTAAACCTCTCATTCACTCAATAATCATAGAAAATATGTCATGTGATGCTTCTAGAACAGAAATTAAATGTCCTGAAAATTGACCGTACAAGTATCAGGCCCGAAGTCCATTTTTGGAGGGTGCCAGACTGAAAATGACTCCGCTGCCCGAGTTTGCGTGGCCGCTCTCACAGTCTCATGATATACAACCACTGACAGCTTCATGAATTTGAAATTCAATCATGAGCTTCTAGAACTAAATAATCCTGTCGATTCAAGTGAGAACGGGCATAATTTGTCAACGGTAAACCACAACCACCAGATGTTCACTTATCTGACGATTCACCCGCTGACTTGTTGTACTTCACACTTTGGATGAGTACAATTCAATGAAGATTCTTGTATAGTCACTCCATGTTCACATCTATTTTTAACGCACTTCTCACGATGGAGTCAGGAATCATTCATGAATTTCTCTATCTATTCACACACAACAATAGCTGTATAAATGAGCAACCACATTCCTCCAGGTCCATAAAAGGGCCAGAAATCCCACTCCATGGCCATTTCTATGCTACTCTTGATTACATAGAATAGCGTTTCCCCATACCAAAATTTCAGA
>JWJA01004705.1:0-13649 GCA_000812885.1 Lanzia echinophila
TACCAAACAAACCTCCGAGTCTAGCGCAGCCTCTTCCGCAATCGCTGGAGACATTAATGCATTACACGGAGACGGATGTGATTAACGCGCTACCGGTTAAGAATCCGGGAGTTTGGATCCAAGCGAGTCAGTTACCGTATTTACTAAGTTATCGGGTAGCAGGCGATCAAACGCTGAGTGCTTATGCGCAAGTGCTGCTTGATTCGGCGAGAGGTACAAATACCGGCAACGATGTTAGTAAAACAGCCGGGTTTGGTGCATCAGCTGGGCTAGGAGGAACTGGAGTTGATGGAGGCAGATTCGCTGGTGATACGGCGGGGAAAATGAAAAATGAAGGTATTGCGAAAGCGGCGGAGAAGTTATTAAGTGATTTGCAGGAGGCGGGGAAGACATTTAGGGAGAATTCGGATTTGTTGGATGCGTATCCGGGGATTGCGCAGTATTCTGTTATGGATCCGGGGGAGTTGGCGGTTTCTGTTTTGATTTGAGGAAGGGTGGTGAGGTGAGGAAGGTGGATTCTTGGGGATTTCTTTTGTATGGGGAGATGATTCGTTGGCTAATTCGGCGATGGATTTTTGGTTGCTACTTTGATTTTATTTGGGTTTGCTTAAGATTTGTGGTGAATGGTTGGATTGGATGCTTTTTGGAGTGGGACTGGGCTGGGATCTTTTCTTTTGTTTGGGTCTTAATTGTTGTCGGAAATCGATGTATGGCGTTGATATTTTGTTATGGAAAGATACCTTTGCCATCTAATATTACTTAATCGGACTGGTAGACTCAAAATACTAATAATTGAATTAAAATTTACTTTGTTTTTCATGGAGGACAGTGGTATATACAGCACGGCAACATTTCGATTACGAAGTCGCATCATAACAGTGCAAATTATCAGGCTGGGAGGGGATGCTAAAACGGTGTGTGATATGATTTTCTTTGGAAACGATGTGAGCGCCACTTCAGCGGCTTTGGCTTGTATGTTGGATGATAGTTCTAGTGAGAATTCTCGTCTGGAATACATATCATATGTTATTACTCCGTACCGTTACTTATCTTGGATGCTTTCGAGAAGCTACTGTTTATTTTAACTGGGGTATCATTCTTCGAAAATCACCTAGCAAATGCAAAGTCCAAATTCTGAGTCGTGTACACCATGATACAACAAGTCCACCCCCCACCACATGACCAGCAACCTAAGCTGGCCCTGCTGGCCAAGGTTGCTCACCATATAAAAAGCATCAGACTAACAATTCCAACTTCTCACCGCAAGTAAGCCGTCATGTCATTTCAAATCCAAAAACAAATAGAACCTCCTCGAAGAAACGAGAGTGGAATTTATCATTAGTAAAAATTAATACGAGGGAGAGATCATACTGTAATTTTTGCGTGTTTCGTCTTATTCGATAAGATAAGCAGGCACCACCGCGGCGTGTTCCGATGCCCGTCATCTAGATTGTTACTTTTCAGCACCCCGGAATACATAGTCGGCAGGCAGGGCAGGGCAGGTTATCTGTTGCCCGAACTTCTTGGATAGTCTTCAGTTTGTAAGTTCGGTGTGCCATGATGATGATGATGATGATGATGATGATGATGATGATGATACAGTAGGTATACGGTGTTTCTTCTTCGAAAAAGGAAATTTATGCTTTATTTTTAGAGGATTTAAGGAGGAGCACTATCGTGGTTTTCAAATCGGTGAAGCAGGAATGAATGAAGATCAATGTAAAAATCAATTGTATGTTTTAAGATTAGGCTTTACTTTTCCACAATCAGGGCATCTGAAAATAGAACCAACCCCTCGCCATCCCTGTATTGTGTTTTGCTTGCCTTTGAAGCACTTTGCTCTTATTTTCCTCCGATTAGTTCTAATCAACTGGCTAAATCTAGGATTTCAGCGTATTCGAGAAAGCTAACATAGCTAATGGGGAGATGTGGTGATTGAGGTTGTGGGCCGCCCCTCGTATGAAAATTTACGGTTAAGAATGTATCCCAAAAAATGCCAAAAATGCCGATAATCTCAATTTTACGACATGCAACAAACACATTAAATCACATGGTAATTGCTTACTCTTTAATCTCATTGGAGGACATGCAGCTCTTGCTAGAAACAGGTTTAATGCAAAATATACCTTGCAGGACACTGTCATGCGTTTGGTACCGACCTGTCTTCCAAGTTGATCGCAAAACAACAATTTAGGATTCATCAGATGCTCTTGAGAATGCCCGCAAATATCCTTGCGGAAATAGGCGATAGGCTTCTGGTAGATGCTGGAATTTTTCATATGGCGACGGCCAAGTAGCTGTAGCATTTTGGCGCGGTTCTTCCCACGAAACTCACCTGATAATTTGCGGATCGCTTTTCAATGCCCCCATCGACGTGAATAGTGGCGTATTATCGTACGATTATATTTCATTCTCTTTAGTATAAATGCGTAAGTACTTGAGTTGAAGGGTGTTTATTCATCACCAAACATCAAGTACTACAAACATTACACATCAATTCAATACACAACAACTTCTACATTTGCAGTTAACACCGCAAGAACAAACAACATCATGCCACAATCATTAAGAGGATACTCAGATATCATGCATAGCAACGATGACAAATCACTCGACTGCAGTGGCCAAAAAGTATCTTTCGCAAACGAGAACCCTCGTCATCTATGGGTACCAAACGACCATGTCGGCACCAAAACACCAGTATGGCATCTCAGGATTACAGTGTTGAAGGACCAAGAAGCTCGAGCCGATTGTCAACCTCACATCTTCGTAAGTGCATACAAATAATCGTCATAAATCTCACCTACTAATCAACTTTCCTAGGCGTTCACTTCCCTAGAGTTACTCACTCGTGCAAGCAACCAAATCGAGGCTGCATTCGGGGAGAAATTCGATCTCAAGAAATGCGGAATTGAAACACCGGATTTCATGGGTGGGAGAGTCAATGATGGTCGAAGCGAAAATATCACAATTGAATATGATTCCGAAGTCGCGGAAGGAGGATGGAAATTGTTCTTGGACAACTTGAAGGGAATTGAGGGGGAGTGGGAGAAGCCGATTGTCTCAACACTTTGATACAAAATTCAATTCGGAGCTGTGAATTTGGAAGGGGGGATGCAATAATAATGTTGCGATCGAGAGTTCGAAGTTATTCAATGCCTGCTATTGTACTTGGGACATAATGGCGGATGGAGTTTGTCGGAGTATTTGGTGTGGTTAGATGGATAAAAGGGTTTTGCTAAACATTGCTTGAAGTTGCGACGGAGTCGTTTCCTTTTCTAACTTCAGCAGGTAGAAGTTTTTGCCAATTCTCAGTTCCATAGAAATATTTCAAACATTTATGGAGATGCTGGGGTTTAGATGGGAAATTTTTGCGATACGACCCCTGAAGATACTTGCATTATCGACGTTTCAGCTCCTTGGCATTGATCGCGGGAGGGCATTGATCGCGGGAGTGCACAGTCTTTTGATTTGTTCCCGAAGACTTTAAGCTTTGGATAATATCTTCCCGTCGGTACAGGAGTAAACATTGAGCAAGTGCTCCGATAACATAATCCATGAAGTCATGGAGACTTGAGCAAATTTTGAAGAATTGTCATACCCCTCGTTGAGTGAAGACGTTGTCGCATAAATTGGTTGCTCATCGGCGCATTTTCTGAAACCAGTAATGATTAGGAAAATTGGATGACACCGGAGTTCCTCAAGGGATGATTCACAATATTGTATGAGTATTGGTACTAGATGGGACGACGGTTCGTTTGATCGTCCCAAGTTCCTCATCAGTCGTGTTAGATGTTCTCTGACGAATCCCGCCAACCATGTATTTTCCACCTTATCCTCTCACTAATAATGTATAATCCATTGGATCTCTGGGCTTTTGAATTTGAAAGATTTTGTGAGATTTTACTCCTTTGAATCTTATTTTGCCTTGTAGACATTCATTATACTTTCACCTCGTTGCATATTCCTTCGATTTTCATGTATTGATTGCATGTCATCGACGCACCTCTCGTGCGAAACCACAGCCTGTTTTGCTGCAACTCTAATTCCTATGTCTTGGAGGATCCTGATTCAAAATCATTCCTTCAACTGCAATGAATGGCCTCCACGACTTTGTTGATGCTTTAAGCCCAGTCACTTCATTCTGGGTACCAAGTACCACCACTACTCAACACCATGTGACAATCACATCCGCACCAGAACTCCGTCGCGATGCCTTACCAAATCCACAAAATGATCCAAGTGCCGCCCAAGCGGCGCAAAGTGCATCTCAAGCCATTCAGCAAGCAAGTCAAAGTGCATCCCAAGCGGCTCAACGGGCCAGCCAATCTGCATCCCAAGCGGCTCAGCAGGCTAGTCAATCTGCATCCCAAGCCATACAGCAGGCTACTCAATCAGCATCGAATCTCGTGAGGGAAGCACAGGCTAGTGCTAGTTCTTCGGTATCGGTAATGTCGATGAGTTCAGTTAGTATAGCGTCGTCAGCAAGCTCTGCAATGGCTAGTATTCAAGCATCTGCTAGCTCCGCAATATCAAGAGCAAACGTGGTAATGTCATCGGCTCTATCAAGTGCTTCTCTGTCTCAGGTACGTGTAACATCTTTCGGAGAAGGGTTGTCTTCCTGGTTGTCCGACTAAGCTGGGGGACATTCAATGAATACTTCTTCTATCATGATAGTGGGTCCTTACTAACGATTGACTTTCTAGCAACAAGCTTCCAGTGCAAGCTCCTTAGCTGGCCTCAATGTTGCAGTGAGTCGCCATTGTTCCGAGCGGAACCTACCCTGACTAATTAAAATAGCATGCCAACGACATTGCTCGACAATCGCAAGCATCAGCTATGAATGCTACACAAACTGCCCTAGCCATCGTCGGAAGCATTATTGCATCTACTTTGATTACCGCGTTGCTGTTTTACGTCATTATAAGGTATCGAAAGAGAGCCGAGGAAGAGAAGTTAGCCTACCAGAATTCAGGCGGACAAAATGATTACGATCGAAAGGATGAGCCCGAGAAATATCCACGCGAACCAGAAGTTAGAGAGACTTTTCTGTCATGGAATCCAAAGAATCCCCCTCGTGCACCACCGTTGAAAAATTGGCTGAGATTGACCCCCACTCCTGGGTCCCCACTTGGTCCTATCAATCTTCCTCCGAATGGTAAAAATATGAATTCACCATTAGGTGGTCAACTGAAATCACCATTGAGAAGCCTGGATACAAAGCCAAAATTAATTTCGAATCGAAACCCCTCGAATCGGGACACCTATCGCCCTCGAGGTCCAGTTCCAATGTCCACTCCTGGTGAAATGTCCATGAACGCATCAGTATCAGATCAAGCCACATTAGTCCCTACCAAAGGAGAATTAATCTTCATTAACAACAGGCAGCCAGGTCATAACCGCGGAGAAGGCTCAACTTCGTCGTCAGGGACCGAAAATACAAGACCGAATAGTGCGGACTCAACAACTCTCGGTACAGCTCTTACCCATGATCTTAAGATGGAGTTCCCTACCGGTCAACGAAGGCGCTCGACGGTGGAATGGCTGTATAATCAAGAGGGTGTAGGTCAATACCCAGAGGGTCGGACACAACTTCGTCCAAGTGTTTTGTATTTGGAAGAAAGTGCATCTGGAAACGGTTTACCGCCGCGTCCAAGTGTTGGTTTGCCGATGCAAATAAAGAAGGTAAAAGGTGAAGTGCGAAATGTGGATGGGATCAAGAGGTCAAGAAGTAGTTAGTTGAGTTATAATTTTCTTAAGGGATAATGAGGATGGATGATTGCATGATTGGTAGAAGTTGGATCTGTATGATATTAGGGAAGAGAACTTATGAACCGCCTAATCAATTTCTTAGGGACTGATGTTTTATTAAACCAAGTTGATTCGATTCTTGACGGAGACTTGAACATTGGCTGGTTCGTGTTCCAGAACTTCTTGTAAATATATTTATAAAAGTCAATTGAATCTCAACGAGTTCCCTGGAAACTCTCCGCCTCCAATCTGAATATGCCATACCTAAGGCAAAGAAATATAAAAGGGTATCATCTTTCCAAATTTCCAAATACCGGTACCAGAACACCAAGTGATGTGCAAAAAACCCATCCAGTAACCCCGCCTCATATATACATCTCCTTCGTTGTCTCAATCATATTCGTACATTATAGTTTCGTCGCTCATTGCACCTTCCGCTTCTCGTCCAATCCCGGAACTGATAGAAAAACCTCTTTCTCGTCGCTGTATGGTAGAGGAACCTCCTTCTCGTCAAAATATGTGCCATCAACTGGAATTGGAGCTTTTAATTGTCGATTCGATATTCTTCGTTTGAGAGTCTTCGGGACATTGAGTGGTCTGTTAAAGAAACAAGAATTAGCTGGAGATTCACGCAAAGAATGAAGAAGGAAACGTACAATGGTGGCAGAGGTTTGTGGGAACTTTCAAGCGCTTCTTTAGGTAATGGAGGTAGAGGCTTATCGTATATGTAGAAAGTAATCCCATATGCTGCCGGTCGTTCGTCGCATGGAGGAAACTTTGGGGATGAGGGGTATGATGGTGGAGGTGTGGATCCGAAATCACTCGAATTGCGACTGTAGATTGACGAACAATGCTTGGAGACCAACCGCGGAGATAGTAGAGACATGGTAGATTGAATGAATGTATGCGAAAGAGACCAGATGATTCTATCCAAATGATACTAAATGCGCAAGTCTAGCTAGCCAGTTGAATGGGGTGAGACTTTAAGATGTCCATCATGACTTCCTGGAACAACCTTCATCTTAAGTATATCCTCCAAGCTGAAAAGCACAAAAGCGCCACCATAATATCATGTAACCATACCTCTCAACGTAACAATAGGATTCTTGATCGTCGGATCTGAAATTTGTTTATGTTGTTTGGGGCGCAGAAAATCGAGAAACAAAATCCTACAGAATGTAAAATTTCATGGGGGTGCCTGAAGTAAGCTTATCATTTTCCCCAAACTTTTAATATGTTCAGGGCAATAAAATCCCTAAGCTATGGGATGTCGACCCCTAACACCAAACTTTAATTTTATTTCTTTTTATAGATTTTTTTTTTTTGGCAAAATCTTAATTTGTTTTCTTGTTTCTTAGGGAAATGAAACGTGGCGATGATAAATTTTGACATTTTAAATACCAAATTCCTTCGAGAAGCAAGGTGAAGGAAGAAACATGCTTTTACTTCATATACGAGTTGTTACGAAGAAGTCTCTTCGTCTCGGTTCAATGCGCTGCCGTCATTGCCGTTAGTTCTGTTGAAAAATTGGCTGGATTGCTAAAATCTGGGGTTTCATGATCTCTCCACGCTTGGCTTATTTTAGTGAGGAGCTAGGTGAGATACTCGAGCGGACTTCTAGATCTTATGTATCATCTATTGGTCCCCATCTTCCTCTTGTCCGTGTCCATCGTTGAGCTTGTAGGACCCGACCCGAAAAGAATAGATCATTTAGTCTCATCATTGTTCAGTCGAAGTTGACAGAATAGTGGCAAGCTTTCGATGTAATACGCATCACTTTTTCGTATATCTTCCATTGAGTTTCCTAAGTCCTTCGAAACTTTAATTGATTGTTCCCATTATAAACATTCAGCATTTCCCTGTATTTTCTTGTTGTACGAATTCCTATCCTATCCTCGAGTCCTCTTTCACCAAGTATGGGGAATTGTCTCGCTCGTGCCAAAGCAGAAATGGTCTCGCCTCCACCACGCTCGGGGAACTGGGATCAATTATCACCTCAAAAACCCGTCTCTCTCGTGAAAGCTAAACGACAAGATTTTGGGAATGGCCAGATGTTGATTCGGCAAGAAACACCAAGCGGTATTGAAGGATTAACATACGATTATGCTGGTCGTCCAGTGTAAGTTCCTGACATAATTCATGAAACGAGCCAGCGAATAAAAAAGTTCTGATTTTGAAAATACAGCTGGCGAGATCCTCAACTGAAATCTTCGGAGAGCAATGCAGATACTCCACGAGTTCAGCATATTGAGATATCAGGATAGAATGGATGTTTCCATTTATACTTAGGGATAAAGAAATAACAGGATTTATTCCTCGAGCACCGCATTTGTGGAGTTACATGGAGCTTTTGACTTTTTGGATTACGATTATGGTGTTTAATGAATGCGGGGTTATGAGCGGGGTGGAATACTATAAGACCAATTGCAGTAACATATACAACCGGCACACGTCGACGATTGATGATTTCAGCATGTTACAAGTGTTATGAGGAATTGTTGGATTGTTATGAATTATGAATTGCTGGATACATTAGGAGATAATCAAGAACGCCACGATCTATATTATACCACGAATAATTCCATTTCCTTGCAAACCCCCAACTTCAATTACCCATCGAAACAAGTGCTGCGGGCTGTTCAAGTATGAAAGCAGGTCCCGCAACTACCGAGTCCTCTGTCGGAGCTCCTTCCTCATCTGCGACGACACCGATGATTATGCCTTTCATCTCGAACTGAGCAGGTATGATTGTGCTATTGGTTGTCGTATCGAAAGGAACCGAAATAATCTCCAAGCCATGAAAAAAAACTGCAAAATAAGGCTTTCCATCTTCAAATGTGGGAACATTCGTCTCATTCATATAAACAAAGGTAATGTTTCCTCCAGGGATGGCATCTCCCACGACAGAAAGTTGTGGTAAGTTTTGTCTTGGATATGGATACACTGGGTTCTCGCTGGGGCAGGAGCCTGGAATGATGTATTCATTCGTTCTATCTAATATTTGGTTTGCGTAAGGAAAACTCGTATCAACAGGTCCACCGAAAGGATCGGAGCCCCAGATAGAAATCAATGCCCAGGTTTGATGACGAGTTTCCGTTTCTCCAATTGTCACCAATGCGCCTCTCGTTACATTTGTTTTTGCTTGTTGAACAAGACCGGATGCGAAAACCATACTGGAGATTTCGAGTGCGATTTGGAGCTCCAAGAATTCGACCGCGTTTGTCCATCCAAAGTCATATTCACATGCACCGGGTTTAATAGAATTGTCCGAAATTGAGTCTTGAAATATCCGAAGGTGTCCGGCCTCGTTATCGCGTATTTCCTGGATACGGTCATATGTGTTATTTGGGAAGCCGATGGATGTGAATGAGGTTTCGCTGAGGGCTTCTACTCCTTGTTGGTAGAAAGAGTAGATTGCCCATTCCGCGCTGAGGAGATTTTGAAATAGTAGATCATCGGGACCTGCGGTTCCATTCCCAGTAGGTATAATTGGCGAAGTGATGTTTGCTGGGAATGGGGCGGCTTTTCCTCGATAATCACTGTAGTAACTTGATTCGCTGGGAATTGGACCTGAAGTTGGGTCCGAAACATTCAGAGCTGTTGGAAGAGCAGTGCCTAGGGATAGGCAGGTCATCAAGGACCAAATTCTAAGGTTTGTGGCCATTTTGTTGATTGTGGGTGAGGTGGGAAGTTAAGATATCTTCAACTTTTCTATGGAAAGATAGGATAGTAATGAGCAATTGTAGGGAGGTAGTTGTTGATGTACATGATGGTCTTGGGAATTGGGATACTTTTATATATTTCATCGAAGCCAGGACACTTCCTCATTTCTTAACTAAAACATTGTTGAATTAGGTATCAACTCGCTAGCTAAACTATGCCTTGAAAAAATAGCGACGGTGAGCTGCGCAAAGGACCTGACTAACCCAACTTTTTCTGTAGTAAAGCATTCAGTCATACCATTATACCAGATTAAGTAACCCGGAAGTTGTCCATTCTTTCGTTGCAGCTCGTAGCGTAAGGCTGCACAATTAAAGTGGCGGTGCTGAGATTCATAATTTACCAATGAGATGATCTATTCATTGAACGGAGAGGGAGACCACGGATCACAGGATCCGCGATGGTGGCTATGTTGTCATCGTTAACTCCTTTGGCACTGCCCGGAAATAAGAGCTTGTACGGTGCTACATGATTACCATATAGCTGCAGATGGAATGGTTGGTTCAAACGGTGTTAAATTCAACTAACTTTCAAGCATTATTGGTTGTGAAGTGGGCGTAACGATTCCTTCTATAGACAATTCGTAAAAAGTGAACTACCTACTTATGTATATGTACCTGCTACTCCACAATGACGTCCACCTTACAAATGCGCAAGACTTTGAATGGGTAAGAAAGCTAGGTGGCAGTCATCCAGTAACAATAAACTCTAGTTGCTTAGAAGATATAGATCAGTCAGATATCTTGTCGGGTTAAATATTGCTTGAATGACAATCACACATTGAGCTCTCTGAATATATCGAAACCTTGAGTGAAGTGAGAAGATGCTGGCGGGGGAGTAGATCCATGCGTCGCTTAGTCAGCACCAGAATTTACCTTCTTTCTTTCCTTATGCCACCGAAAGTACAACATGTGGACATTTGACCATGAAAAGAATGAAAACAATTCGGATCACAAATTCTGCATGCTTTGCATTCCACAGAAACGCTTGCTGAATGACGTGTTATTGCCTGTATCCAATCGCTGACAAAATCGAGCTAGATTTCTTATACATTCACTCTACCACCCCGCTCTCCGGTTCACGACTTACGACTTACAATTCACCATTCACCTCGAAGCGCATTCACTCATACACATACACAACTGCTTTGCCTTCCATTACATTGTTCAAATTCACCGCATCTGCTCAAATAGGTGCCGGTATATACTATTATCGCACTCCGTTGCAATGAAATCGGGAAGGAATATTCTCTCCCTAGCACGACACAATCAAAGAGTTCATCTGCGAAACCCAGCTCGTCTACGAACCCATCGAACGAGTATTATCCTTTCCGAAAAGAGGTTCGAAATCGATTATCGATGGATATCAGACAATACTGGTAGTGATTTGGGGATATATTGAATGAGGGATAATTACTTGTTCGTTCGCACACAATACATTGAAAGTGAATATATTGATCGCATGGAATTTGGCCTTTTCTACTATTCGGGGAGAATTATTGTTCTCGGGTGTTTGTCAATTCTAGGTATCCTTCTTGGCAAGCTCAGCAGGTATTGGTAGATGTTCCTTATTTGTACTTCTCAGGATTCAGCTACCACAAGATTGAGTCAAACTCAATAGGTATTTGTATTACAACCCTTTCCCCAATACGTTCTCTTCATTCATTTATTGGGTCTAAAAGTCTAGATTTTTGTCTCGTACGGAAAGAACAATGTTGGTTTCTTGTCATAATCCCATAACTTATTGATATCTCATCCTGCGATTACACCTCAACTGTCCCTCGTCTACACGTCGCAAAATTGGCTTCTGAACTGTATCACCCTGTCTGCGATAAGATATGAACAAGGGTTCCCTCCACCAAAGAATTTACATTGCTTTGTTTTGTATGTTTACCCGGATAATTACGTACTGGTATGTCCCGAATTTACGGTATCGCGATGTTCCACTCCTGTGTTATCTCGCGCGGTGATGGCCGTAATTAATGCCAGCGCATTTTTGATTTAAACTTTCGAGAACAAGATCATCGCGATTAGAAGGTGGGGTATTCATATAGAAGATATGCAGCTTGTTCTCCATTTTCGTCGTGATGGGATCATTAGTGTCTCCATACATGCAGCTATCAAGAATTGAGTGAAGATGTGGGGTTGACGGCCAATTTCCCAATCATGCCTCGGTGATAAAATACACACATATATATACATAGATCCCTACATTGCGACATCGTCCCCAAGTCTTCACTTCGACCACTTTTCCAATATGATCTACTCTCGCATTGCAGCATGCCTTGTTGGCTTAAGCATCCCAATTGCTTCATACGCTGCACCAACCCAAGCACGCGGGGAAGCCAAATATGTGATTCTGGACAATGATTGGAGTTCTACAGGCTTCATTCCTTACCTTATGGCTTTGGATGCTGGTTATGAGGTATTAGGACTGACATCTTGTAAGCCGGACTCGGGATTTATGTCAAATTGAAAATTAATTTTGGATAGGTACTGCGGATACTTGGCAACACCAAGTCGCTTTACACGCTCTCGCCACCCTTGCTGTGGGAAATCTTACCAGCTGTATTCCAGTAGTCCCTGGTTCAACTTGGCCCTTGATTAATACCCCTACCAGGTTTCAAGCCTGGGAGGCAGTACACGGTGTTCTTCCCTGGGAAGGGGCTTTCGCTCCATACAATGCCACAGCCGAAGCAGAAGGTTCAGATCCTACTTCTGGCGATGATCCGTTTAGAGTGGTGGAGGGTGCATTTATTGAAGGTTTTCCATCGAATGCTACAATCCAGGATCTCAAGGATAGTCAAAGTGCTTCTGCTTTCATGATAGAAATGGTTCATAAATATCCTGGTCAGGTGTCAATTTGTGAGTTTCTCAATGCTTGAATCTATCTTATCAATTCAAGCCCTGGATAAATTTGATAGTTACAATAGGAAGTTACTGACTTTCTAAAGATTCTGGTGGATCTCTGACAAATATTGCTCTCGCCGTTCGAAGCGATGATGAATTTGCAAGTCTTGCTAAGGAACTGGTCATCATGGGTGGCTATATCGATGTGAATCTACTCCAAGTCACCGGCTCAGTTATCCAAGCCGATATCAATTCCGATATTAACCTCATTATCGATCCCGAGGCCGCAAAGATTGCATTCACCGCAAACTTTCCAAATATCATCTTTGCTGGAAATGTTGCAAATCAAGTTATGAGCACCCAAAGTTTTCTCGACGAAGTTTATGAAGTGGAGAACCCATATTCGAAGCTGATTTATGAGCATTATGGGACAGAATTCCCATTTTGGGATGAGACAGCTGCAGCAATAATGACGAATTCTTCTATCATCACAAACTCCACGACTTGTAAGTTTACTTCACATCCATTCTGTCGTCCTCGTGATGAATGTATAAATTCTAATACTCTATAGTTTATATTGATGTTGATAACTCATATGGTTCTCCATCATATGGTAACATTCACGCTTACCAATCTGCACTTATGCCGCCTGGTTTAAGAAATGTCACCTACGTTAATAGTGTTGATACTGATACTCTACAAGCGATGATAAAGAGGGCAGTCCAATACCCCAGGACTTGTTCCACGATGGGTAAACAGATATAGCGTTGAATGATTAACTTCAAAAGCATAAACCGTAAAAATTAATGCAATAATGTATATACAATCTTCATAAATTTGACGCCGGTGTTTCCATTCTTTATGTGTACTGTAAGCCGCCCTTCTTCACAAATTTGCTATCAAGTCAATCGTGAATTCTTATTCTATGATAATTCGCCATCCATCTCCAAGTACCTCTCCCTGCGCATCCCTACCACCCCATATCATAAATTGCGTTGTGCCTGTCATTGCACTACCAAAGTGGCTTCTACCTGTCCAAGCACCGCCCTTCTCCTCATCCTCACCGATTTTTATTCCAGTGATTTCGACTGGGGCCCATTCTCCCTTGTTGCTATTTACACCTGGCAATGCCCCTCTAATAGCATCCTTTACTCCAGCGCCGGAATACATAGAGGCTGGTAACTGGTATGCCCAAATATCTGAGAGTAAAGTAGTTTCTTGGTTCCCAGTGAGTTTGGTTGATTCATCACTCTCGCCCAAAGCAAGCAGTAAATAATCTCTACCACTACCTTTAGTGATGTAATGCAATGCAGCAGAACTTCTCCCCAC
>JWJA01004706.1:0-26029 GCA_000812885.1 Lanzia echinophila
CGCAATCGAGTCTCCTCTTGTATGGTGGCGTGGATGATGTCGAGGCCGCCAGCGAACGGGCGATCTTTGTTTGCGGGGAGCGAGTAATCCGAGTCACCTAGGAGCATAAAGATGTCCCAGACGCGGAGTTGGGCAGGGAATGGAATCGAATAGTTGAAGAGGGTAAGGTACCATCTTGTTCCGTAGGCCGTGGGGTCTATGCCGAGTTCCTCCTAAGTCATATTAGTATACCGTCGAATAATGAGAAGTATGATAAACGTACTAGCTTTGCCGACACCTCCCCACCATCCAACCACTTCGTCGAGAACTCGTCCAGTGCTGACATTAATCCTGGAAACCCAGGCTCATATAATTTCTCTAGGCCACGCAAGGTCCACATTCTAACTAACATGACAAAACACTTCTCTTCGTCATAATAACACAGAAGAGTGGCCGCTAACGATGCCATGCCTTGAACATATCCAGTCGCGGGAAAGTATAGTGATAGGGCGTGAAGTACTCTAAAGAGGAGTCGTTGTCCTCCTCGATACCTCCGTCTAAACATAATATGACTATTGATCGTTCGAGGAACATCGACATCAATCTGAACATCATCTGCCGAACTCTGATCTTGTAGTTTGTGAAACGCACCCATAATATCTTGGTCCGAGGCACTGTCTTCCCTCTTCTTGGCCGAAGAAGCAAGAAATGAATACCAAGCCGCAGAACGCCAACGATCTGGAATTCCTTTCCATGTGCGCTCTATTAACTTGGAGCTTTTTGTGTCGAATTGGAATTCCATTCCTTCGCCATCTTTGCCTGCCTTGACAGCTTTTGCCATCTTCCTCCATTTTTCGGTTCGTTCCCACTCCTTCTTTTTCATGATTTCAACACCCTTTCCGGCTTCTACTTCTTCAGCGATATCTGCCAAGCCAGGGGGCAAAGTGAGCATGTCACCCGCTTCATCCATCCATCTTCTATCTTTGTTACCCGGTAATCGATTGACAGCAACACGAAACTGGGAACTCCGCGAACTTCTTATAGAAGCAGCATCTCCTTGTACATTCAAAGATTTCGCCGAGGGTTTTCGACTAGGCTGTCGCCCAAACGCTCTCTTGCTCGTTGCAGTGGATGCCGTCCGACCGAATGTTCGCTTCCTCCGCGGTGCTTCTGATGCCAATTGAAGTACAGTTGAAACGCGCTGCGGTGGTCTCGGTTCGGGCGTGCCAGGCCTCGCAGGTTGGACTTTGATATTAATAAAACCATATCTATCAACGTCGTTGCTATTTACGTCTTCCCAATCCTCAATACCTCCAGCCAATTCACCCGCCCTTCTATTCGATAATGCGCTCGAGGATCGTTGGGGTACGCCGGTGCCATTTGGAGTTAAATAACTATTCGCTCTACGAGGTAGAAGGTTAGTAAGGTACTCTTCATGAATAAGCAGATCCACTCACGTAACTGGTCTATCAGGTACTAATTGTCCACCAGCCTTTAACCGATTTTCAATCGTGTCGTCTTTCCCATCCCTCCAATCTAGGCCTGAGCCAGACTCGTACATTGATCTAACTTTTTGCGACTCCATCTCCAGATCCTCGGTCAATACTGTGATCGTGGGAGTTGTTGTGGTTAACATAGAAATACTGGGTTGTCTTAAACATAACAGTCAGCATGTATTACATTAAGCAGGGGCTCCATGGGGTTCCCACCTTCGCGTCGTGTTATCTCGCGCTTGGCCATTTAATGCCTTTCTTCCGCCGAGCATCATACTACCTCTTTTCGTAAATGACATTGATTGCATAAAACTTTCATCTAAAAACCCGTCGATCGGTATAGGGGTTGTAATGGGTGAGAATTCATCTTCTTCTGAACTTGGAATTGCTTTTCCAGGTGGGGTTTTTGGGTTACTATCCCTGTTCTTCCAACGTATTCTGGATCCAGAACCAGAACCAACACTTTCTGATTTCCCAATTTTTGGCGTACTAGGTAACGTGGGCGATTGCGCTTGGCCTGTTTGCGCCGGTGAAAAGGTAGCAGACATCCCTTGAGATAAATCCGAATCAAAATTTATGTTTATTCCCAGGGTATTAGAACTATCATCAACAGTATTTATAGAGCCTTCACGAGCCGTAGTGCTGGTTGTAGGCGCGAGACCCGAATCTCTCTTGGTATCGTCCTTTTCCCCTCCCAACTCAAGCGCTGGCTGCCGTGGTCGAAGTGCAGGATGAGTATCGGTAGGTGGAGCAAGTGGAGGTGCAACTGTCACTGGTATTGGGGCTTTTGCAGGGTGTGTTTCTTCGTATCGCAATGCAATCAACCCCTCTTCGGTCACCGTACGCGTAACTTGTGGGGTGGGAGAGGACTTCATTCGAAGAGAACCTCTAAGACTTCCATGTTTTGTAGGTGCCATGATTTCATTATACTAGAAAATCGATAGTGGCTTCGCGGGAAAAGTACCGGGAGAGCCAAGTTTTTTAAGTTCAAAGTGTGTTGGAACTTGGTAGGATGCCAATTAAACCATTGATTCGAAATTCGGAGGGTTTTCTAAGGTTAAAATGACGGATCTTCGTTCTTTGCTACAATCTCTCTTCCCTTGTACATGTATAAGCACACGCTTTGGTCGCGCAAATCAATGCCGTGTACTTGTACTTGTCTGTACTCTTGCTTGCGTGATGCAACCTAGAACTTTTGTTACTTTCAAGTTACGTACTTGACTAGACAAATGGGACCAATCGAGCGCAGAGAATAAATCCGGAGGTCGGTGTTTGTACTTCTATGAATGTCCCTTCTTCTTTTGAGGGGAAAAGAGGAAGAGGAGAGAGGAGGTAATTGGCGTATGTGAAACTTAGGAATAGTAGATATATCTTTTCGTAAAAACTCGTATGATTGTCGATGATTAGTTTAAAGATTGTATAAAAAATCTCTTGATAACTGATTCGAGTTTTGACCTTTTTGTAGTACACAAGGTGAAAATGTCGCGTGGTGGTTATAGAAATTGGTGTTTGTCATTCGATGGCGATAATATTTGATATTGGTGACTTTCCTCTTGCGCGTCAATATGATATCTAAAATATCCCTTGAATAGATAAGACACGGAAGGAAGTATATCCTAGATAATATAAGATTGTTTGTAAATCCAGATTTAACCAAGCGTCTGCACGTCCAACATCGGAGAATGCAATGTACTGAATGACTTGAAAAATGGCAGCAAGAAATGAACTTGTGAATACATACTTTGAGAAAAGCTGAGAACTGCAAGTTCTCTCATTTTATCTTTTAAAGTACAATATTATTGATGTCACATTGATGCAGTACTACAGAATCTATTCATTCATTCATACATACAGAGAATAGGATTCAAAATTCACAAGAAGGTCATCCATCATCATCCAATTCATTCCTCCCTTCCCCTTCAATACCACACACCACAATTTGATATAAAAATTATTGTACGAGTAGGAATATTCAAATCCCATTAATAAATCCTACTTAACCACGCCATTATAACTTGAAACACAAACCAACAAAACCCAAGTATCCACACCTCCGCTACTTTCTTAAGAAATTTAAGATTTAAGTGGTAAAAGACCGCCGCAACCGATGCCATCGATCCCCCATCCCACGTTTCCCAACTTCCACTCCAGTCCAAGTCCAGTCTATGATCAAGCCTCAAAAGCCATCAATTACGGCAGCGTCGATCTCCCATAACCCACCCAACCACACACCAATTCAAAAGCATATCCGCATTTATCCACAAAAAGGGTCCCTCCAATCAAATCTCCAGATCGGGTATTACTTACCCAATTCTCGCATCCTTTACCTTGCAAAAATATCCATAAACCATTTCTCAATTGGGATAGTTGATTTTCATTACAGGCTCAAAAGCTTATTTCAATTCGGTCTACTAGCGCGCACATACCTACCTAGGTAGGTACCTTCTCTTAATCTACGGCTCCAGAGACTGGTACCTTTTCTCTCGGGAGTTGGTCCAATGAAGTGAAGAAGTAAAATTATAACTTCAGGGACTTTCTTCACTTCACTTCATCACTTTTATATCTCATTTCGTCTTATCTAGAACCTTGACCTTAACACTTATATTATCCCTTTTACTTTTCTTCAAAGCTCGAATCATTATACGAACCGGATAATTTCCCCTAGTCATTTGAAGTATTTCCCCTCCCTACTCAATATGTACTCCACTACCATCTAAGGATCCGTAGGTCTTGTGAGGAACAATTGAAAGTACAGAGGGACTTGAAGCATTCTACAACATGTACTTAATGTATTGGTACAGTATTGCAGCTGTGCCTCCCAATATCTCGATATCTATTGTGGTTGGTTCAAAGTTCAAACTGACTGTGCCGTTTACCTACCTAGATAGGTATCATACAGTAAAATTCTTGTATGTACTTCTCTGTACCTACAATAGTAGTACATATACGGAAATACAAACGGCGAAGCATTGCTTATATACCCGTATCCGTCGGACCTCTGACGCCATACCTGCTTCGAGAATGTTTGCTGGCTGCAGTCATCTTCGGGAGTAACTAAGGAGCTTTTTTGCTTTTCGCCCGTTCGTCATGTGAAATATGTGACTTTCCGAGGGACATACGTATACACACATACAGGATGAGAGGTATGGCCAACACACATTCTAGCCGAAATTGATCTTTCAAAGAAATACCTAGGTCCAATTACATCGAGTTGATGTAAAAGATGTAGTTCTAACATTGATTCAAGACTCTCAAGCTTATTTATTCTACAATAAACATCAATAAGCAACAGTATTGTGATTCAGTAACTGCCAATATTCCCTCCTCATTCCCATCCTCGAGGAGCAAATATTGATGTATTTGAGTCACCCCTTCATGCCGAAGATTGATAAAATTTGCTACTTGTACATGCATTGCATCTTAGTACGCCTCCAAACGCCGCGCCAATGCTACCTTCCAGATACTTTCTCGTCCAATCGCACAAAGCACAATATCTCAACCCTCACAATCTCAACACCTACAATTCTTCATTCTCCCAATCTCGTTCATGGTATGTTGACTGCGCTCTGCCGCCACTAAGGTCAAGTTTGGTTAAAAATTCCGGAGGGACGGTGGGTATGTATTTTCGTTCCCGCTCGCGATTTACCCCACCAAATCCTGCGCCGTAACTTATCAGCATGTCCGTGCTTGAAGGGAGAGAGAAGGGTAGCATGAGAGCGGGGTCGAGTAAGAGGTGTTCGGGTAGATCATCATCTTCGTCGATTTGTGTTTCGGACAAAGATTGTGGCTTTGAATTCTTTCCATTGGAATCCGGGGTATCGGGTACGGAAGCAACGCTTCCTTTCTTGGCCGGAGTGGAGGGTGCACTTGTTCGTGGACCCTGGGAGCTTCTTTGCCTTTCTTTGCGCAATCGAGTCTCCTCTTGTAAATTCACCAAATACTTCATAGCACTTTTTGGTAGACCTTTCTCCCCAACCTCTGGTCGATAGTGTTTCACAGAGTGTATTAGTTGTTGAGGTGTAAGTCGTGTGAGCTGCTGCAATGTCCCGACTAACGCTTCTAAATCATCCTGGCCCAACGATGAGAAACATTGTAACCACTGTAGAAGTTGGACTAGGGGTGCAAGATGTCTTCTTGCTGCCTCGATAGTCATCTCTCCAGTTGAGGTCATAGAACCATGCTCGTAATGTTCTGGTTGTCGATTATTCGTCCGTGCCCATTCTTCCAGGCTGGAAATGTTCATGCGTATTTGCATGGCTTTGGTCCGCGCAAGATACTTACGATTGGACATGATACGATTAAATAATTCAGCTCCAAGCCAATACAACAACTGCGCCAATATCTGAGCAATGATAACCGAGTGTATATCGTATAGATCCAGCACAAAAAGCGTCGATGATAATAATGATGTAACATTGCGAGGAGATGGTTTGGCTCTCGCCTTGGGCGAAGGTGGACGGAACCGTTTTTCAATCGGCACCTCCTTAACTGCGGCTTTTCTTTTAAAAATCTTCCATTCGTGCTGGAAAGTGACGTCCTCGAAACCTGGGATAGTCTCATGCTCCAACATTGCAGAGTCAAGAACCTTATCCATTCTTCTTTCGGCATCTCGAATGATCAAGATAAAAATTTCATTTATCAGCTCTGCAAGTTGCAGTTGAAACTCGGTCGTCGACTCTGATAGCCCACCATCCTTTTTCAAGTAGTGTAATAATAGTGTAGCGTTAGAAATCCAGAATGCCAAGATAGTCATATCCCATTGATGCGCTTCCACCACGTCGTTGATCTTGTCCATCGCACTGATGAGAAGTTTGGCCAGTAGATCATGGCTTGCGTGATAGTGCGCGTACCTTGCGCTCAAGAAAATCATATTCGCAGGTACAGGTTTCTGAGAAGGCGATCTTTGCGGTGACATATTGGTAATAATAATATCGAGTATGCGACCAAGCTCACTCTCTTGGAAAACAAACATTTGGTCATGTAAACATCGACTCCAATCAAACTCTTGTCCTTCTTCTTCCAACTCATCTGGCGATTCAGGCTGATCATCAATACCCACATTCCCCAAATCCACTTCTAGATCTCTAGCACTTTCCATCATCATCCGTCGCCTCATCTCATTCTCTGCCATTTCTTCCTCGAATCGATCCTGAGAGAACCCCGGGTTATAGAAATCATCCGTGACACCAGCATTCCCGATATTGTATCCGCTATCTTGCAAGTAATCTGCGATTTCGCTTTCTGGCGCAACGAAGTCAAAGGCTGTTCTTCCAGTCGATGACTTGACATCTGTCGATGCACCTCTATCTAGAAGTGCTTTGGCAATTCCCTTATGCCTGTTGGTCATTGCCCACATTAAGGCACTCCATTGATTCCGGTCTTGTTTATCGACATCGGCACCTGCATCCAAAAGTGCAGTCACCACCGATTCGTGTCCCTGAAGGAAGTTAGTGGATTAATATAGAGCCATAGTGATCCATATCCATACAAAGCAACTTGCATATATTATCGGTGCTGTGCCTTCTTCGTCTGATGCATTCACATCCACAAGATCTTTAGCTTTTCCATTCAAGATTCTTTCTATTCGGTCGACATCTCCATTGCTGGCAGCCATATTCAGTGCCTTTTGTAGTATATCTTTCTTTTCCTCGAGGGAAAGCTTCTCATCCGTGGCAACCGCATCTTCGTCTTCAGTGGCCGAGCCATCTCTATGGGCAGCCTGAGCAGCCAACATTTCCATAAGTCTTGTATCACTATCCCCTATCTTTTGTGTCGTTATATCGTCGTCGAATTCGTTATCCTCAAGTGATAAACTCTTGAATTCTAGTGGTTTGGCTAGGGCGGGCGTAGTCAAGAATTGTGATTGTCCTAATCTTGTTAGAAATAGTTGGTAACCGGGCCTTTTGAGCTGTCCTACCTTGCCAGGCATCATACATCTCGGTCTCGGGTGCGTAATCTGCAAATACATTCTTTCGGTCATCTAGTGACTTAGGCAAATCGTCCGGTAACGGTCGTGGCCTTTTTATTTCTTCATCCCCAAAGCCACCGATATCTCCATTATTGTCCCCGATATCCATCACAACAGCTGGAAGGCTGCATATAATCTGCATACATCTGTTGCACGTTTGTTTGTAGGGCTTCGTAAAATCACAGGCGCTTGTATCTAGTGGCGCATTAAAAACTCAAAAGTACAGAAAGATTCGTTCCACAGGGAAGTTGCTGTAAAAGTAGTGAGTGACTTTCAAAATGATGGCCACAGATTGAAGGTCGCATAAAGTCAAGTGGGGTCCGTGCACGTCACCTTTCCAATGAAACGAAACTTTAGTACCCTTTTTTAGAACCCTTTGAACGGCCGCCACTTCCTCCTACTGTGCCTTTGTAATTTGTAAATTCAGCCTTACCATCATGACTGATTTTCACAATGGATTTAATTCATATTGATTGATTTCATATAAACATACCTAATTGTTTAATATTACCTACTATGTATGTACTTTGATGTCACAATTGCACTTTGATCTTTGGTCTTAGTTCTATATCACTCACTTCGTTCCAAATAAATGCATTATGCAAGCTTACGAGGAGGTAAATTAAACTAGATTGACTCTTTAATGACTTTTCGTCCTCCAAGTTCTTTCATACTATCAATTTACGCTGTCTTCATCTCTCGGCCACCACATTTGCGATAATACGTCGAAGTCTTTTTACCAAAATACCTCTTCAAACACTTCTCCTTCCTAAGACTCGAATCCGCTTTACTCCACCATCAGGGATCATGATCAACTTTACATGAGTAAATGTTGTATCTTTGACCAAAGAGTCGAATTCGTGTTCCTTGTCAGCACTTGTCTTGCTGGCCTCCACAATGGTAGTCCATCCTTCAGCTGAGACCCCTGGTTCCCCTCCTTCACCACTCCAGTTTATAGCCTCAACCTTCACTTTTTGTGGAAAGTTTCCCCTGAAAAATGCAGTATCAACGATGAGGTTATCTATAGTACCTGGTGCTCCGAGCCGTATAATAGCCCAATCCACATGGTCCTTCCCTCTAGATCTCGACGTCTCCCAACCATCTCCCATGTCCTTCCCACGGCCTGGAAGTATCAAATTTGCGATCACACCAAAGTGTTGATCACTACATGAGATAGCGACACCGCCATTTTGAGCTGCAGCAAGATCGAAAATCGCAGTTTTGTCTTCTGGGAACACTGGTACAGCATGACCAAAGAGTCTGAACCTAGCAATTCCACCATCTGGGTACATATTCAACCTCACGTGAGTATATGGTTTTGTGGTAGGGACTGTAAGCTTCCAGCCAAATCTTTGAGATGGACCACATTCCTGAAGACCAAGAATAGTTTCCCACTTTCCTCGATTGCCTCCCCAACCAACCACCTCTTCATCGTTATCACTGAACACGCCTTCAACTGAAATTGCCGGTGCATGGTTGCCACTAAAGAAAGCAGTGTCGACCTCGATTCCTTCAACTGTTCCGGAAGCTACACCGAGACGAATGACAACATAATCAAAAGGTGCAGTATTATGTCTTCGAGTCTCCCATCCATCATACCACGCACCAGTATAAACCATCTTTCCAGGTTGTCTAATGGGTGGTGTAGGGGTGAGAAGGTTATTTGCTTCAGCAAACCACTCATCTGAGAAGGAAAGAACCTTTCCACCAAGAGTTCCAGATATCAGATCTAAGTATAATGTCAGACATGGCGTAAGGTGTTATTATCAGAATTTACGTGAACCCTTTTCCCCACTCGAGGCATTATTTTGGCAATGAGTATTATTCAATCAAACTTAAGAATACCGCTCTTCATTGAAGTTCCAGCAAGACTCTTACCACCGAAAGGGTTTCTGAAACATATTCCATAGAATGGATTCATTCAAAGGGGTGTCACTTACCGATAGTAGAAGACCGAAAAGTGCTGTCAATCTTGTCCGCTGCCACAGGTGTAACTGCAACATTTTCAGTCTTATATTCCACATCGAGAGACATGTTGGGCAAATCTAAGAAGTAATAGAACTATTGTTCGAAGCTGAAAGTCGTATACTTTTGAAAAGGAGGAAGTATGAAAGTAAAGTTGGATTAAAAAGTTGCTACATAGAAAGGTAAAAAGTAATTTATTAAACTTTGTATTTTTGTAATTTCCATCGAGTAATGCCAGCAATGTCGATTCGGCCAACTCCGATAAGGACGCCGATAAGGTACCTACTATACTCCTGATGTCCCACTCTCACTTTTCCACTCCGCTATATTAGTCATCATGCACTTTACCTTCCAACCACATAAAAAGTCACGATTACCATGAAAGGTCCATTTAATTTCACAAAATCCTTCAAATGGTAAATGGTGGAGGTAACATGAAAACATTCAATACAAGTTGACGCTTGCATATACTACCAACTTCCATCCGAACCCTTGCTGTGCTCGGCTCAGGATTCACTTGAAGCTGCTTACTGAAGCAAGCTCTCTGATTGGTTATGTATCCCCGCACTCTTGGCTTATTGACGCAATACAATCTAGCTGAGGTTGGTTTGTATTATCTTACTACTACTCCAAGTAATTACTAGATTTCTAAGCTCATTTCGTTTTCTCTCTCTCTCTCTCTCTCTCTCTCTAACCAATACTTGATTCATTTTTCAATCAATACTAAAAGAATATCTTCCATTGATCGCATACGTTGTTGTGCGCTTTTGACAGTATAACTAAGGTTAAACATTCAAGAAGTATCAAAGGTTATATGAGAAAATGGCTTCTGCCACTGGTATACCACAAACCCTGAACTTTCCACCTGAACAAGATCCTCGCGAAGAAGGTTATGGAGAAGATGAGCCTCTTCTCGGAAGAGCAGGAGATGCATCACAACAAGAAGGTCTTCCACTATATTACAATCTTGGGCTTGGTATATACTTCTCCCTGCGCTACCCATTTCAATCTGCTCACTAAACCGACTCAGGTACGGCACCCATCACCCAGGTTGGAATAGTTCTCCTCGTCGCCCATGTTTGGGCGAGCATTTTCCTCTCGCCATTGATGCTCTTCTCGGCCCATCCACTCCTCAATACTGCTGGTCTTTTGGTTCTCACTCAATCCATCTTAATCCTCCAACCAACACATACTCCTACTCAAAAGCGCGACGGCGCTCTTACACATGCCGGTCTGAATGCTGCTTCTGGGTCTGCTCTTATTGCCGGGCTTGTTGTTATCGAAGTCAATAAGTTCGCACACAATGGCACCCACTTCGTGTCTCCTCATGCCATCCGTAAGACATTTATTTTTAGATCTCACCTTTATTGCATGAAAGCTAACGGGCACTTCTAAAACAGTTGGACTAATAACTTACATCCTCCTACTTCTTCAATCTCTCATTGGCTTCACCCAATACTTTGTACCCTCTCTCTATGGTAGTGTCTCGCGCGCGAAATCCATCTACAAATATCATCGCCTCTCCGGTTACCTAGTGCTAGTCCTGATGTTGGCCACGGTATGCGCGGCCACCTGGACAGACTTCAATCTAAACGCACTGAAGATCAAGAGTTGGGCTGTGATCGTTTGTTCGATTTTGGTGCTCATAGGAGTGGTGCCAAGGATTAAGAAGCAAAAGTTGGGTTTGATCAGGTAGTGATGGATAGCAATACCGGAAAGCAAATTGACTTGTTGGCGATAATATCAGATAAAGCAACTTTCTCCAACGAAATGGATTCGGTTCTATATTTGACTTGGATGGGATGACTTTTGATAATGGGATCTTTTGATATATATGGGATACGAGCGACGGATCTGGGGAGTATTGGGGTTTCGTGCTATTAAGTCAATTGAAGACATCGAGAAGAGACATCAATTCCACATGTGAACTTAGGTTAAATCATCTGCTCAACAATTTCTAAGTTATTTTTCTTTGTATAGGATTGAAGTGATCCATCCGCCTCCTTTTACAGGAGTGGTGTGTCTTTGTTTCTTCTGGTTGTTCTTTATTGCAAAGCATAGGCGAATCTCAAGACACATTGAGACCTTATTATAGTTTTTATAATTGCCGCAAGTCTTTCCTTACAACTCGCTCAGGCTAAAAGTCACAATAACAGCTAAATAAGAAGTTGCCATTGAAAATGCCACCGGCAAAAAAGCGACGGCTAACAGCTCTCGCCGAAGTATACGACCACCGCTATCATGATCTTATAAGATGGCCACTCCAAGGCACAGACCCTGCAAAGAGTGGCCTCACGCCAATGACTAAGAAAGTGAATGGCACGGATGAGGAAAATAAGTTTTTCGATAGGATTCAATGGATGCAAAGGAGGTTGTTCTTTAGTGGGCTTGCCCTCTATAAGTCATTGTGATGATCGCTGATAGCTGAACATAGATTTTACTGCCGCTGAATTGCATTACCTTCGTGCACTCTTACCCCTCGAAACGGAAGAGAATGCACTCGAACTAGCTGGCACCCCACTTCATCCAGCTTTCCAAAGACGCAATTGGAATGGAATTCGCGAGATGGGAAATCATGTTGCTTTGTTTCCCATGCACGAAGGAGCAGGCTTTTGGGACGCTGTGAGTTATGGTTGTACATGAGGGGCAATCAAAAATATAAACTGAGTCAAGATTAGTATGGGAATGATGTTGTCTGGGAGGCTCTTGTTCCATGTCTGAGGATGGCGAGCATGGTACTTTCAAAGCAGCACTTGTGGCCTTGGTTTGTTCACACACCTCCAAATTTCCTGCTCTAACTTACTTATCGATCTTGGACTTGTTGCTGATTAGCACTGCAGGTTTGATGCACTCATAGCACGCGACGACCATACTGAGCTTAGGCCCGACGATTTCGATGAGGATACTCGCTGGAGAGCCCTACTTGGACAGTTCAAACAATTCAAAGATCGGCCCGTGTCCACCCGCCGTGCTGGCGGATCTGCAAAGACAAGAGACAGAATTGAAACGTTGTCGAAATCCATGAGACTCTATTTGGCGTCTGGCATAAACGATGCCCGTTTTTGGCACGGCGAATGCTTGACGGATAGTCTCAACAGGACTGTGATGATAGGATTCGCCCTCGAGAACCTTCAACCTCTATTACCGGGCAACATTGAGAAGCTGACAAATGCTGATAAAAATGGATGTAGATTTCTGATGGCTGCTACTATATTACATGAATTTGTTGCAAGTCCTACATCTACCCTCATTGCATTGCTGGTGGTACACTCGCTAACCAATATCAAAAGCATGCCTTGTTTTCTGTAGATTTCTGGCGTGCTGAGGAAAATCTTTTTTATGAAGAAGAGTCGATTGTTGAGCTGTGCGTTTATATTCTACCTTTGCTTTTCTATTCCTTTACTCCAAAGATAGATGTAGTGGCTAATGTCTTCAAGGGGATACTCTGTATGTGTTCTATATCTTGTATCTATTGACTATCACTTATGTCCAATGATGTCAAAAATAAGCATCATATTCAACAGAATTTAGCTAATGGTGAAGTAACTCATAGATGGAGCAAGCTGTAAGTACCTACTAGGCAGACAAGACTAAATATAGAAGTTATGCTGATTCGCTTTTGTGAGATTTTCGGTTCATTATATGACTTTGTCAATGACGATCAGCCACTTGCCGGAATCATCGCGTCAGTAATCCGAGTTTATTTACATTCGACTCGGTCTCTAACGTTATTAGACTACCTTTCCCTTCAGCATGCATTGTGGGTCTGTCAAATGGGCCATTTAGGATTAACAGAGAGTTTGTTCGCACTCCCTTGTTTCATCGCTTGCAAACAGATGTCATTTGATTTCTAAAAGTATTTGATGGAGGCATCGGAGCTAATATACGCACTCAAAATATAGAATTTCTTAACCCCTACAGCAACTCCTATTCCAGCGTCCTGGAGTTCCAAGATTTTCAACTATGACTGGTGGGGTACCGTCACACGATATGGCGGCAGTCATCTGCATATGGGCCCCAAAACAGTTGGAAATATACTGGTATACGAGGAGCCACAGACTAGAATATATCCTCCACGGAAGCCTTTCCAGGAGTTTCTTGGAATAGATAAATTTCGAGAAGGCGAATCGGTCAGAGATCGCAATATGAGGTATGCAGGGGAACGTATATTAGAGAGGGCTTCGAGGCCCAGAAGATATTTGGGCGAGCCTGAAGGCGCAGATGAGGATGAGGATAATCCTCCGGGTGATGATGAGTTCGAACAGCCGGAGCCGGAAGTGCCTCCTTGTTCTAGGTTCGACGAGATACGGGATTACCTGTTCGATAATCGTATGCGTCTGGCGCTTCATACACAGTCTTTCGAAATGCCTGAACACATTCTCGTAAGACGACATCCTCCCTCTGATATCATTCAAAATTTCGTTTTAACCATCCGTTGTAGTTATCACATATACTCCGCCTAGGCGGCTTATCCATCACCGGCTATGAATGGCGCACCTTCCTCCTCGAATGCACCGCGCATAGAATCCTATTCATGTAAGTCCCCAAATCATCGCCCCTACTCATCACACATGAATTAAAGACAGCCAGTCTTCATATCCCCGAGCGAACACGAATCGGCAGCTATAATGGCACCATTGAACTGCTTCGCGCAGGCTGGATATACGATCCAAATATACAGCTTTACCAATACCTATTAGAACCCAATACCCGCCCTACAATGGAGCGCCTAAAACTCTTTTATGTAGCAGTCGAATTCACGATTCATGAATATCCTAGTCCTTGTTGGCCGCATGGGTGCTATAGCTACTGGGATCATGATTTTGAGCGCGTGAGAACGCAGGTAAATAGATATATGAAGGAGGAGGAGGAGGGGAGAAATCCATTCTCGGCTGAGGAGATGAGGATTATTTTGTGGCATTTGGCTCATGAGGAGAATACTTTTACGTATGCATACTTTGTTCACTTGTTGCTGTTCTCGTATCGGTGGAGTTTGAATGGGTTACAGAATAATGAGCTAATGTATCCGACTAGATGGGCACCCGAAGGCATTGTTCGTCGTCTACCTACCTATCCGGGAGAAGCCAGGGTTTCCTATGAAGACTGGGGTGTCGATTATGTGAATTTCTTTAGAGCGAAAGGAAGAGCATTGATAAATTGGAGGAGACCGCCCAACGAAGATGATGTGAGAATATCCTGTCCTTGATTTTCCTCTTCTTTTTCTCGAACCCCCATCTGCTTGTTTTGTTCTCTAAATCATTCCTTGTTCCTTGAACAGGATATTTGTTTCTCTTATACACATTCATCATCATCATCATGCAGATAATTGCTAATTCTCCCATTTTCTAGTGGGATACACTCGAAAGCATTCCTCGCAATAGTAGGATAGCATATTTATTAGATGGCAGAAATGTTTCCAGGCAAGATTGGGTGGCCGAAGTGATGTATATGGGTTATGATCTTCAAAGGATGAGAGATCTGAAGAGACAGGAAATTTATAACAATACTTGGGGCCAGCAAGTGGTTGCTGGGATGCGTGATGCGTTGGCTTTGGGATTTGATATGGATCGGCTCCAACGATACTTTAATTCGTAGTTGAGCGCGAAATTTGTCGCAACGGTAGCCAGGAGGAGCTGGAGATGAAAGGAGAAGAAACTGATGATGGAAGTAAAATCATATCTTGAATGGCGAAAGATGTGGAGCTTTCTGGCCTGGATAGGTACAGTAAGATGACGAGAATTGAAACACGAGGAATATTGGGTATAACATAGTAGCCATATTAACGGTGTCTAAAGCGCGCGTCACTAATTCAAAAGACCATCGGGAGTCTTGTTGAACTGGCAATGTTACTTGCGCTTATAATGTTGAGTTGTCTTTCGATTTTTCATTGAGAATTGCAAGTCAATTAGCAACTAAGATAGTTACATTGTCATGATTTTGTTGCAATTTCCTTACAGTTGTTCCAACACCCAGGTTTCCAATTAATCTATGAAAGTTAGCAAGTAAGTGTACTTACTTGTAACTTGACAACTTGGAAGTCATAAGCTTCGATCTTTGTCTCGTCTTCAGTTAGAAGAACAGTACGACGAATACAGAGATTTCCTAACACTATCACATGGTAAATCTACTTTTCCTCCGCACATCACATCATTCTCACTCAAAAACAACTTCGCCCATCTCGCTTAATCCACAGCCAAAAGATTTCCGCTCAAACAACATTCACTTCCTCCCCCCAAACATATATACTCTAATAAATCAAGTCCCATCACCACCAAACGGTAGAGGACCACCCTTATGGCTTAACGGTCATAAGCGTGCCTCCAACTCATGTTCAGGAAAGGCGATCGTCGGCGCAGAAGGACTGAGTAAGGTGCGGATAAAAAATCAACCCGTCAAGAATGGATGAGTTCTTCGGCTTGGTTTCTTTGTAAATCGTCTTTGAGATCTTCGGATCTTGGATGTTGAAGTTTTGCTATTTTTTTGGTCTTTTTTTGTGGGACTTTTTTTCTCCTCGCTAACGAAGGAGGAGGAGGAGGGAGGCAGGAAGGTGCTGGATATTTTTGAGTATATATGTAAAACGAGTTATTATGAGAACTTTTTGATTTGTTTTTTGTGTGAGATTTCTTTTTCTTCTTTTGCTTTCCTTGATTTTGAACATAATTCTAGATTTCACTTGGTGTTTGTTTTGAGCAGTTTAGGATATCTTAATACAATTTCTACAATATCTTTCGTTTAAATTCATCGAGTTCATTCAATAATTTCAACAGATTATTTTCGAGCGCGATGGAAACACCACAGCGATCACTATTAGTAAGTTCGCAGGTTTGTTGCATGTCTATGAGTTTCTGCTTTAAACGCGTGCTGTGAAAAGTGACGTTTATTATTTGACACTGCCGAGTCGAGTCGAGTTGATAGTAAGAATTTAAGGTTATTATCTGCTTCACGAGCTTCATGGTTTTGTTGTTGAATAACTACTCGCAGGATAATATACACCTGGAATTAGAATGCAAAGTTCTGTTGCATACTAGTATCTATCTAGATATCTTTCTTGTTTGACTCGGCGCCGTGCGAAGTGATCCTGGCTACGATTCCTGCCACAGCTGTGGATAACAGAATTCTACCATATATCTTACTGATTGTGTAAAGGCAAAAGAAAGAAGGAAGATTTCGTTGTATATATTCTACATTTAAACTCACAACTTTATACTTCATGGATATGCAATATGAGTTTTACATCTACTTCATCTTCTGCTGAAGCATTTCAACCGGAGTTTTGTAACTTTTTATGCGCAAATGTAACTTGAACTTATGATAATTTCGACAACAAGCACCGTCGTTAGTGAATAGGTCTCTTTTTCCCAAGCATCCAGATCTTTTCGCATACTCAATTAACTTCCCATCTTCCATTTTCCATGGGTATGTATCCATACAGGTATTTACATAGACTTCCAGCTGCCAATTCACCTGCACTTCTATCAATAGCCATTTACCACAAACGCCATATCTCACCCCGTGTTATGAAAATTCGAGTAAACAAACACACAGCATCAAACACCAGGGCGGACGTAGGGACACGGATTCAAGTTCTGAACCAAATGGTGATTTCCCAGAGTAAGTCCACCACTCCCTCCTCGAAAAGTATATCGTCGCAGGAAATATAGTGTTGCTTGCTATTAGATTCTCATAATCCAATTTTGTTAACTCTTAAGGGAGCTTGAATCCGAAATTTCAGTCTAAGAATTCCTCTCAAAATCTATGATATCTGTGAAGTTGAGACTGATATCATGAAGAGTAGAGGATCTTCTGTGAAGACGAAACTTGTAACTTGATCGGAAAAGTATCTCTATATAGTACATACTTATACACATCTATTAGCACTTTGATTCTTAATATAAAGACAATTTGAATAAATCTATGCGCTCTAAAGATTCTAGCAACCACGTATACTTATCAAGTTGAATTTTCTGATTTCCTCGGCTCTTCATTTCTCAAAATATTGGATCATCAATCCTAAGAAGCAAATAAATCAATAGCTACATCCAACATCATGTATATCTCATTCGCACACTATTACTCGCTGGTGCTCCTTTCAAACACATCTCGATTCTCCAAATTCAATTTCGCATATACCTAACTACAAGTTATACATTATAGCATTGCTTAATATATTAAGTGTAAATAAATGTGAGGAATCCTACCGCCGCCGGCGGTGACTACCATGTACGTTAGAACCCGGTTTAGTTAGTCTATAAAGCCACCGTCTCCAACGGACGTCAGAATGCATCTCATTTACACTTATACACCCTGTACCTACCTTACAACAAATTTATAATACTTACTATACCTAGGTAGGAACTCCGCTTAATATTATTAGTATTTATATTTAAAATACTTACCTTCGTTGTCGAGTGTTTAATTTATATACATAAAGTTGATATGGTGTCCTAAGGATAAATAAAAGGCTCACCGGGGAACTTGTGAAACGATCTTAAAGCTCACCGAGATTTGTGGTTTACTAGAACTTTTAAAATGCTTCACCGGGAGTAAGTTATATACCTAGGTAGTTTCTATTATATTACAATACATATTAGTTTCTAAACAAAACCTTTAATTCCAACGTCAGTTATATTATTACATTTATATACAAATCGTCTCATCTCATCTTCAGATCAGATCAGATCTCGCAACAAGTTTCCAGTATATATGCTTGTAAAGTTTCTAGCCTATACTATACTCCAAATTACAATGTATAAGTATATTAGTTAGATATCGATCCAGCGCTTCATATCTACAGTACGGCACTTAGAGGAGAAACGAAGAAGTTTATATCTTCTGGTTTGTTTATTTCCATCGTCGTCGCAGGATCTCCTCGCGTACAGAGCCTCTCTGGTTGATGTATGTGAATGCGTCTGTCTATATCGGAATGGAATAACCTCGTGTGGTAAGTTGTTAGTATGGGCATTCAACCCAAATCTTTTGGGCTAATGACCTTGTTTCATTTCAAAAGGAATGCCATACTGCAGTGTATCTACCCTCTCTTGGTAGGTATCGTTCAACTGCGTTTGTCTTAATTGAATGATGACTTGCTCAAGGGATATTAAATCCATCTTATGGTGAGTATGTAGCGTGTCATTTTATTCTTTTTTTTTGGTTATTATTGGATAGTTGCGGGAAGGATGACCGCTAGGCCCGGCGGGGGTGGGGCGGGGGCCCCAGCTCCCTTCGAAGCATTGGCTCACCAGTGGCTACAGTAATTCATTAACCAGCTCCTTTACAAATTCAAGCTTCAATATTCCACTTTGATTCAACAATTGAAATAATTGTTAATTATTAAATGAAATTGGAACAATCAAATTCGCAAATATAAAAGTTTTTATTTTGATTTATTGAGTTGATCACAGATTTTGAGAGTGGTGAATGAATTAGTGTAACCACTGGTGGTTGATGGGCCGAGCCATCTGATATCATCTTGAGCAAGCATCATTATCACGCCGATCTTACAAAATCCAACTTATCCGGACCCCAAATCAATGGGTCCAAAACCCGCCTATTTAGGTGCCTACCTATACTCCAATGCTTATTTAGAAGGATCTGGAACACAGGGGCCACGCTAGTACTTCAGCGGCTAAAACGTGAAACGGTACGTGTTGCATGCATGGCTTGCCATGGTTTGCAACGTCTTCACCAAATTGGATTTTTTGCATCACCATGGACTTTCAACATTTTCTTCTTCGTTATACCAAGACTTTTTGGACTTTCATTGTCCAGCAACTATCATGATTTTCGAACGCCCATGGACGGTGTTCATTTTGACTACCTTTCTCGTCGTTATTTGGATTTTTGGTTTCGACGTCCATGATGGAGTCTCAACATTTATTTATGGCCAGTCTCCTAGCCAACAAAAAGAGAGCGCGTTTCTCGAAAAGGCCATGCAGGTCGAATTTCCTACTCCCATGGACTACGCGCCTTTGCAGGAGGTGTGCGCTCGCAGCTCATTTAGACCAGGGCTCTTGTTCACTTGCGATGGGCAACATGGAGGTATAGGCATGCTAAGAAACCAAATTTTGAAGTGCGTACGATATGCCATCCACGGCGGAGCCGCGATTGTCATCCCCACAATGGCCAAGCGCAGCGCCGACGACTTGGCGGAGATCCTGACCATGACCGAACTCCCATTGGACTACTTAATGGTACGCGAGACTTTTGTCAAACACTTGTCGGAAGGGTGCCCGCAGATGCGCATATATGAACACGCAGAGGACTTTCCATCATACGAGAATAGGTCGATGAAGGCTTTGAATGTGGTCGGTTCTCAATGGGAGCCAGATCATCAACCTACACCGGAAAATACCCATGTGGGTCTGAAGTACCCAGGAGCGTGGCGATATCTCTTCGACCAATGGCTTGATAAACAACAAGTACAACCCCAGGCTGACGCTCCGGTCCATGTTATGCTAGGGCAGTCTTACCTGGAATATCCTGTTCGCGACGACGGCAAAGCTTTTTCTCACGAGTTCGGCAAGATTTTGTCCTTCAGCAACGAGACGCGAGCCTTGGCGGCCAAAGTACTTTTCGAGCTTAAGCAACGGTTCGTGCCGAAAATCGACCCGACCAAGTTCATTAACCCGAATGCATTCTACGGTGCCCATCTGCGGCTCGAGGAGGATGCTCTCTGGGCCTGGCCCCCGGCAGAGGGGTGGCGTTTCTCGCGTATGGATGATCAGTTTGAAGAGCATTTCAAATACCTAGAGCGCACTGGTCTCAAAACAATTTACATCGCTTCCGGAAATCAGACGGTAACCGATATGTTTGCCGAGCGTCTAAGCCAACGCATCGCAGCGAACCCAAGTTCAAGTAAAGGGGACCTGGCAGTGGTGACTAAGCACGACTTACTTCAAGGATCCGACCGGAAACGACTCGAGGATATGACATTCGATCAGCAAGCCCTGGTAGATTTTGTGGTGCTATCCAAAGCGAGCGCGTTCATGGGTGTTGCACATTCTAGCTATTCGTGGAATATCGCGTTGCGGAGGCATGAGTTGAGCAAATATGCAGAGTTTGGCAACAATGGCTCAGATTTATTCAATGATGAGTACAGCATCATTATGGGGATGGAAGCAGATTACCCATACGTCGATCCATTCGTCAATGCTCTATGGCCTTAGATGTCCATAGTCGTTAGATCAGATATCATGGAGAAGACGCAGGAGTCAGGGCTATGAATAGCCTTTTTTGGAAATGACGATACCCCGTATTAATTAAAATTGAGAGCCTGAGAGTCGATCGATAAGTTCTGTGTACATCTGCAATAGAGTGGAGATTGCATGATAACCTAGGGCACGAACTCGACACGTAAATAGACATAGACCTAATAAAAAATAGCACTGATAATTATTTCATTTAATGATTTGATGATGATCTTGGTGGGATGGGATGCATGGCATACAACCAGACCAGTTAAATGCGCAGTGATGTGATATGATGATCAGATATTAAAATCATCATGTATTGATTGTAGGTTACAGTCGTAGATTTGTTGGTAAGGTAAAAAACTCCATAACCTTAAAATTTTAATTTTTTTCGCGTATGTCAATATTGATTTTGAAACTTTTATCCCAATATTCTTTTTTGGTTATTTACTTTCGATGTAAATAATGAAGTCAAAAAGTTAATAAAGAAAATACTTATTTAGGAAATAATGAAGTAGTGAACTCACTCGACTTGAATGAATGAATGAATGGCTGGGCTGGGCTGAAGTAGAATACTAGAATCCACTTGAGTATTTAAAGCGTCATTCATTCATTCACTCATATTTAAGAGATTTCCATTGTTTTCTAAAGTAAAAATGTAACCAATAAGATTCAAGAATTACCGTGTCAAGTTACCCATGGGTAGGTTTTTCTAAAGCGGATTCCACATCCAACACCAACATTTTCGCGATTAAGGAAAAGGAAAAAATTGGCCCCAAAAAGCTAAATAAAAATTTACCCAAACCCTTTCAATGATATCGTACATAACACCAACTTCATTATCCCACACAAATCTTACATCGAAAAAAGAGAGAAAGAAAAGAAATTTCATTTAAAAATTGCAATACTTTTCAAAAACAAAAAAATAAGAGAAGGGAAAAAACACGCAACAACAAAAATTTGGAAACAACTTTAAGATAAATTCCGCATTAAGAGCAACGCGCCTACCGCGTGACGGAACACGATACGAAGGAAAGGGAAGTGATTGTGAGGGAAGGAAGGAGAAAAACTCTCCCAAAGGAAAACCAACTTTTATTACCACAAAATTCCTTTCTTCAATACAAGCAACTAGCAACTATAGCAATTACAATCTTGATTGTTGATTTGTTCTGGAAATCAATCAATCAATCAGTCAGTCAAACAGTTTTGATACTGTAATACTGTTGTAAGTTCTGATATCCTATCATTTAACATATCCCTACACTTCCCCCTCATTGAATGTCTGTCAATGAACACTTTGTCGCAAGGGTGGTTGCATTTCTGCCCCTCCCTTTCCCACTTCCTCGACATAATGTTCATTGTTCTCTTTAGTTTCTAACCAGGAATTCGAAGATTGCAACATTTTATGCACCTTAAGCATCGAGTCAAAACTGTCGCAAGAAAATGCCTTCTACAAGTAAACGTACCCAACGGGCACGTCGAGACAATTTAATTGAAAATGAAGTTGATATCCCCGATTCATCGCCCTCGCGCCCTGCGAAGAGAAGAAAGAAGGCAAGTTACTTGGACGCACGCGCATTTATACAAATTTCTGATTAGAATGGCAGACTGAAGAACCTCTACCAAATCCGCCTCCTCCTGCTCGACTTCCTACCGACCGATCCGAGCTTTCATTATCTGACCAGGAAATAACATCGAAAGTCGCTGCGTGCATGTCTTTACCTTACTACATTCAAGTCAGCAAAGATCATGCCGACGAGAAACATTCACAACAAAAGGAGATATCTGCATTTGCGAAGCTGACCGGAAGGGATTGGAGCTATTATCTCAAAGTACTCAAGATTGTAATTGGACGTCCCCCCGAGGGTCTAGCAACCCAAGCAGCCGACGGAGATGCCACAGATGATGATCAGAGTATAGTTCATGTTGATCTCGGACCGAGTAAGATGATTTCGAGACAACACGCTGAAATTTTCTTCGAGAATGATTGGCATATCAAAGTTTACGGCCGCAACGGAGTCAGGGTCGACAATCTCTCATTCAAGAAAAACGAAGCCGCGAAACTGCGTAGTGGATCTGTAATCGAGATTGGAGGAGTCGAGATGATATTTGTACTGCCCCAGGCTGAAGGGACCCTAGATGTCCATAAGAGATACTTGCAACGAGCCGGTCTGATTCATATTGAGGAACCTTCAGAAAATCCTCGGAAACGCAAAGCCTCAACGCCTGGGGAAATTTCGTCGTCTTCATATGTTCCAAGCCGAGGCCATAATGGAGGTAACTTACCAATCGCGCCAGCCCCTCCGGATTATCAACGCCCTGGAACCCCGACAAGTTCTCACGCCAAAATTCCAAGTTCGGCTAGGCGTATGCCCAAAGATCAAGCTGGTGTGACAATGCTTATGAATGCGGAAGACGTTGATCTCAGCCTTGATGAAAATTCCGAAATCAAACCCACCTACAGCTACTCTCAATTGATCACCCAGGCCATTATACACGCGCCTAAAGAGAAGCTAACTCTGAATGGCATCTATAATTTCATCATGGAAAAATATGCTTATTACAGGTTCCAACAGCCAGCGGGATGGCAAGTAAGTTTGCCTCTGATTTATATTCTAAAAGGACAGAACCGAAACTAACATAAACCGCTTAGAACTCGATCCGTCATAACCTATCTCTAAGCAAGTGTTTCATCAAGGTAGAGCGCGAAAAGGACGAACCTGGCAAAGGGATGAAGTGGTGCCTCAGATCAGAAGATTACGACGACATGGTAAAAGCCTGCTATCGTGGTGGTAGAGGAGGTCACCGAGGGTCTTCACAACCGGGTTCACCAAGCACTTATACAAACAACCTAGGTCTCAAGGAAGCGGGCGAGCCGGGTTCGGCATTGAAGGGGAAACAATCACCAGTATCTGGCTCACCTCGTATGAGCTCTTACCCGCCAAACGCCCCACAATTTACCCCTGACCGTGCACCCCAGGTTCAAAATCAACATCACGAACTCCCCGGCGATGGAAGCCCACTCCCAAGACATCGACGAAATCATAATGGTCTCTCCGATAACATCCCCGGGTCCCCGCCTACCTTGTCATCCTCCTATCATCAAGATGATGTCAATACATTTGTTACTCCAGCTCCTCATCGCGTCCACCCTCATTTAGCACCCCCTAGTACCGCCCAAAGACCCAGCCAGCATATGCCAACCAGTTCCCCAGCTCCCTTCTGGAAATTTGCCGATATAGGAAACACACCGTTCAAAGGATCGGCTTTTGATATTAGCCCCATTAAAGGTTCAAAATCCGGTCCGAGTCTCCATCCTAGCAGCAGTCCACCTCAAATCCGCAGAACCTCGGCTATGAGTCCCACCAGAATTGGAGCTGCCGGCAAGCTTCAGATGCCTGATGTTGATGAGCTTGAAGAAGAGGAGGAAAGGGGATTTGATCTTGTTAGGTTAGTTTCACTTCAATATTCCTGTAGCTGGATATACACTAAACATGTGATTAGGGGTTTCCAAAGTATTGGGTCATATCACGCTCCTGTCGCAAACCTTTCTACTCCAGGGGGTTCTAGTCTCTCGAATCGTCCTTAAGTAACTTCACGACTCTTAAGTACATCATTTGTAATTCTTCACCTCATTGTACAACATACATTCAGTGAACAAGTCTGTTTCGCTCAAACCGCATATCTGTATTGACTATTACAGTTTTCGACCTTCATGCATTTATTTTCCTCTCCACGATCTTTATGATTTTCCTAGTTATACTTCATGTGGCGTTAGTTATGCCATGCTATGTTTATTCGTGCACTTATGAAGGAGCGGCGTATTGATTGTATTATACTTCTTGACAACTGGGTGGGTATTGATTGAGTCATTTTTTTCAAAAATTTGGGACTGGGTTAACCGGAGTAAACGGTTGGTCGGTGGGAGGGTATGGATTGGACGGCGGCCGGCAAGCTCATTGGAACATGTTTATGGTATGGATGGATGAATGAATGGATGGATTGGTAGCGATAAGTCATGATTTTTTTATTGACTTGACTGGACTGGGCTTGAGTTTTTATGTGGTTATGGTTGAAACGACCGATCGATCCTGCTAGCATGTTAGATTACTTACTTTGTATCAATTGATATGAATTCAACAGCTGGGTTTGCCCGAATGTGTGTGGTTTCTTGCTGTGGTGATTGATGATTGTGACTGGGGACTACGAACTGAATTTAACGTTATCTACATCTGAAGTTATACTTTAGCAGGTATGTATGTTTTGAATGTGTGGATGGATGGGAGAGAAGATGGTCGGTTGGGTGGTTTGTTGGGGGCGAAGTTGTCTGTCCATCCTTCCATCTATTCTCACCCTTAAGATCATAGATCTTTATTACTTATATGCTTGCTTACCTACACATCACATCCCATAGCATACAAGTAAGTAAGTGCATATCCACAAGCCAAGCCGATAGAGGTAAGTAAGTAAGTAAACGTAGAATTCCATTTCATTTCATTCCATCTACTCATACACACACATATGACACACATACAACACCCCACTCCACTCCAGCAGAGGAACCCATAAACGCACAACTGAAACCGAAACCTCAACATCAGCAGATAGCAGATAGCAGATAGCACATAGCAGGTACTAGTAGCAGATAGCAACCCATGAACAAACGCACACACAACCAAGCGAAAGAAGAAGAACGCCCACATCGCCAACCACCCAGTCCAGTAAATGATACACCCCTAATACCCTAATACCCTGATACCGGTACAATCGCCCACCTCCCCCGCAAAAAAATAAAGAAACAGTCGAAAGATTATGAATCAAAAAAAAAAGAGAGAAATCACTCATATAGCATGACCACAAAAAAGATCTATCATCTCATACATCCATCCGAGTATATATGAATTTTCAGAAAGCCAGTTCATTGATCCATCCATTCAAAGCCATGTATTCCCGTCGCTTTGCCCGAAAACCCCCATCAAAAAACTCCATTCCATTCCATACCTAAACCATCCCAATCCTTATCCCATCTCTCCTTTTTTTCTTCTTTTTTTTTGTGACTCTTTTCTTCTCTTTAAATTCCCATCACATAATATCAATCAATCAATCATCCCATTCCTCATCCAACTGATCAATCAATCTATTCTCATCCTCCGATCCTCTATTCCGTCCACTTTCATTCGCACTCGAGCCTCTCCCTCTTCCAATGCCGCTATCCCTCGACCCGTTGGCCGAGACCGAGAGCGCGTTGTAGCCGCGATGTGTGGGGAGACATGAGGCGCAAGAGGAAGTGGCGGCTATGAATATATCCTATAATAGAGATGCATTATTAGCAAATACTTTGGAGATTTTATGATATATATTTAGAAAAAAAGATTGAGACAAATGCAATGCAATGCGGATTAGATGTGATGATATCACGCTTGTGAGTGAAGTGA
>JWJA01004707.1:0-22912 GCA_000812885.1 Lanzia echinophila
TGATTGTAGAAAAGAAAGAGGGGAAAGGAGAAGGAAGACGAACTTGAATTGTCGTCGACTGGGGAATGCCTTTTTGCAGTATTCACAATAATGGTGACTTTGAGCTTGAGGACTTGAAGAAGCGGTAGGGGAAATCGAGGATGTACGCTCATTTGAAGTCTCGGGTGTTATGGAATAAGTTGGTGTGCTAAGCGCGTTGTTCTGGTTCAATGCCGGGATATAAATCTCTGTCGCTGGATCGGAAAAGCTGAAATTTATTGGAGTAGATTCATGATTTGTTCGAGTATGTTGAAGATCTGAGTGAGTATTACCGAAATTCGAATCTGTAGTGATATCGAATTGCGTGGCATTTGCATCTATGGCAGCTTTATAGCCGACATTTCTTGATGCATCATCATAGGTGATCGGGAAATCCTCGAACGTCCTATCATCCAGTTAATATCGATGTTTATGATGAAATAGAATTATGTATTCTCACCTTGTGTTTTTGCTCGTCGTTTGAAAATCTAGAAATCTCTCCTCGTCTGTACCATCATAGACATCTTTCGGGTTAACGAATGACGCTGATTGGAGTTGGCGTTGGTACATAAACTCATACTGGCTTTTCTTCCTGGAGGTGAAAATTGCGGCGTCATACGCCGACTCTAATTGAGCTTGTGGCGTGACAAATGTATAGACGGAATCCGAGCCCGCGTCCTTCTTTGCTCGGTAGGGTAGAGCAGCGGTCTTTTTAGAGGCGACCGCTGTTGTTGAGTCCGAGTCGAGGCTCCAGCTTTCTTTAGCATCCTCTTCATCTTCCTCATCCCCTTCCTCTTCGAGCTTCCAACGCCCCCCCACACGAATGACTTCTCTTTCGAGCGTATACCCAGCATATAGGGGTTTTGGCGAAGGAGGACACTCTCCCAGTCCCACATCATGTTCAGTCTTGATTTTTGACGCTGTGTTTTGGTCTTCTTGTTCTGATAATCGGTAACAAAAATCGATAAATGAGTCGATGGATTGGTTACAGAAATTGACCAAAAGGGCTGCTAAGATGATAAGACACAAAATGGTAACTGCCACCATGATGACACAAAAACCCAGTACGATAAACCGCGCATCAATGGCATCTTCATCCATGTCAAAACCTGTATTCATATTCTCCTTGCCCTTATGCTTTTTTTCCTGTTCCTTTGGCGATACATGTCGATATGTAGAATGATGAACGAAGTCATCGCTTGGACTTTGTGAAGATCTTGTATCCATTTTGGTGCGAAGTACGACGAAGTACAGTGCGGTATAAACAACTAATCATCCAAAAACAAAAACAAAACTTGCAATTCGAAATGAAGACTAACTGGCTGGGTCTGAATGAAAGCTTTGATGGAGGAAAGAATCAATGAATGTACTGTTATATATATATATTCCAATACGTATCTTGGTCTTCTCATGCAAAACCCAAAATAGCATAGCACATTGGGAGGCCTCAAAATAGGTGTAACGATGTCGATGACAGGGGTGTTTCTGCTGTAAGACTGCTGTAAGCAGAAAAAAATGTGCTGTGCTGTGCTGCTACTGTATGTGTTCCGATTGGTCTTGTCATACATACATGAGAACATGGGGGAGGCCGCAAAATAATATGCGGAGATGGATGGAATGATGGGTTCTGGTGAAAAAGAATTCATGGTGTCTTCTGGAAAGAACTTCACTGAATACTCACTCGAGTGCATATCCTCGAGGCCCCCCCCCCTCAATGGTCATGATGTTGTATTAAATGCGCTCTTCATTTGTAGAGCTATGCCCTTGTTTGATTGGATCGGGATGGCATGAGGAATTCGGTTTATCATCAGAGATTAGATTTTGCGATGGAATCGAATTCTTCTAGATTTCAAATCGAGGAATTTATATTGATGTATGAAATATGTTGTGCGAATGAACAATACTGAGAATAATAATCAAGTAGGCAGGCATGGAAAGTGGCAGGGAGTTAGCAAGATGAGGACCATATTGATAGTAAAATAAAACACAATGCTTCTTTTGTTGACGAGTAACCTGTCTTCATTTTTGGGAAGGTCCTGTGTTTGAGGTTATTTGTTGCGTTTGATTAGATCTACCATGCAGCATCTTATGGCATCAGGCCTCGGTATGTGGAACCCCAATAAGAATGCCGCTCTTCCAAGAAACAGGTAAAGTTCACAACCCTCAAACACCTTTTTCCAACTTTCATGCTCATTCACATCCATACATACAAACAAATCATCAGAACGACAATTCAAGGATATTTGAATCCCAAGCTTACAGTCTCTCGGCGATATTTATAGCAAAATGATGAAGATACTGCCATCGCAAATTCTGACCGAAAAATATTACTCGGAAGTTTCCCGTAATAGGAATTTGCATTGCGACTATGGATTTTGAGATGATATGAATCGTTGATATTGAGATCGCTTCGTGGGTTATTGGAGCTTGGGGATGAGTATGTTATGCATGCTTCTGTTTTCATATACCTACTCCTGTAGATCATAAGAATGCTGGAGGTGTTGGTTTTTGAAGTTGTACTTTTTGGAGCGGTATAAATGGAGGGTATCTATCACTTAGCTTTCTCCGTGATGGCTTACGTATATAAGAGCGTTTTCCTCCTCTCTTGTAATGGATATCCCGTTATACACTACTTCGTTATTGACCTTGTCGCCTCCCCACCCTTTCCCGCATCCAGCTCTCATTGAATTCAACGACTGGAAGCTAGAGTTATAGAAATAAATACCTGAGGTAAAGTTTATCTGTGCAGTCTCCATCAAGGCAGCTGCAGCACTGAACCTCGAATTATCCCGACCACTTTCGAGATTTTCGCGCAGGTTGTTTGTTTGGTTGTGCCTGGTTATCATCAGATGGATACTCTATTCTTGAGCAGGAATTCACTGCACATGTCAAGTAATGCTTTCAATTTCCTATCTCATCCCATGCCCAATTGTTTGATTCAAGCAGGATATATTCACTTATGGTTACTTTATGTGAATGGAATCATTCACTGGTACGAAGCTGTGTCTTCTTTATACTTCCATGTTTCTGAGGTAGATCTTGCGTACGCCTGCAGTAATTGTATTGGAACTTTTTGAGCGGAGGGGAGACAGGATGTCGTGGATCGATTGCTTGGATTTCATTCTGTACGGTAAGGTTGCAGACTTTTGATGGCTTTCGGCTGTATATTCTATACGGCTGCAGTAGTGAAAGTACGTTCATCTCAAAGGTTATAGGAGAGAAAATTGAAGTGGTTTAACCGGTACTTTCTTGTACGGTAAGATGTGATTATAGAAGAGTTCAAGTTTTCGACTTCCTTCCCATCTACTTTCTACCTCATACAACAAACAACTTCGAAGAACAAAATAATTTTTGAATCTCAAACTCTCAAACAGTCAACGCAAGATCTTCATCTTGCGTTTACATACCAAGTTCTACTTCACAAATCAACAGCAAGCAACAAAGATGCCTCACCACGGAAGACAGGGCCGTGCAGGTCGCCGCCAGATCAACACTTCAACAATCTCGGCCCATCCATTCATCAAGTACGGGGCCAAGTCAGCTCAACTATGCGTAGACGTCGACTTCATCGGAACAGATCTTTCACCGTTCCAACAACAAGAGCAAGCCCGCGCTTTCCTCGAAATCCTACCGCAATACGCGGAATACACCAATATAGTATTCCTCAGCGCCACTTTCGGAAAATTGCAACTCGATCAACCGCTCGACAAGCGCCATCGTTGGCGACACGAAGTCCTCCTTCAGACGGTTGAGAAGCTGAATGCCTTTCCGCATATTAAGGAGCTGAGGTTCCTACTTGATGTCCATGAGTTTGATTGGGAACAGGTGAAGCCGGTCAGCGCTGTTTATAATCTGGAATTCAATGGGTGGACTTTTGATATGCTTGAGAAGGGCAAGAAGGTTCAACATATTAGAATCGGTTCAAGTCTTGACCGTAGATTAACTACTCGATTCCGATGTCTCAAGGCCCTAGAGGCGAAGGTCTGATGGATGGAAAATGTTTTGGTGGCAAGGTGGTGGATACATACTGCAATCAGGGTGGTACAATCATTTTTTATCATAGTGGAGGACTGGGGGGAATTTGCGGTTCTACACATGGTCTCGAGGAAGGAAGCTAACGTGGAATGTGAATATGGCGGGCACTTGCTGGGCCGGACTTCATGGGTAAAGGTAGCATCGATGGAGAGTTGATGATAACATAACGAATATAACATATTGCACCATTATTCCTCTAAGACGAGTTCTTGCAGTGGTGAAATGAAGTGAAGTGACGCGTAAGCTTCAAGGTTATTGAGCTGATAGAACACATCACGAGTGAAAATAAAAGTTTTAGAAGCTCCTGAGACTGGTTAGCACTTCTTATTATCCTAGCTAATACCTGACGACGCCCTCTCAAAAGGCGTTGACATACCTAACTCGAAATCCACGAAGGGTAGCGAAGAGAAGCCGAACAAAGTGATGATTTGCACTGATGTAGGACTAGCCTCCAGAGGGAAGCCTGCTACTGCACATAGCTCTAAATGTGATTGTAGACGACGTTCAATACTTTACGAAAATGGACAAGGTGGGGTTTGGATTGCAAAATAGATGGGTACTCAGGACTTAGAGGACTTCGGAAGAAGATGAAGATATACCTCCGTAGTATCAATTCTCCCCAATTTCTTTTGCCAATATTCAATACCCAGATCAGCTGAGAAAATGTGCTCGAACTTGAAGTTAAGCTGCGTTCGTCCTCTACCATTAACCTATGGCCGTTTATATATATATTATAAATTATATTTTGAAGAGTTTTTAAAAGTACCAAGCGTTCATGAAGAAAGGTGGACACACCAAATTAATATATCTCATCGAACTACATTTCCCCACGCTAACATGCCATTTCCAAAGTCCATACTGTACTATACAAATTGGGGGCAGAAAATTACCATGGATACCTCCTCGAAATTAACAAACCCCACAACGAAGCACATGGCCAAAGTGCAGAAGGAAAATTTAAAATTTCGAGCCATGGCGCTGGATCGTTTTTGGTGGGGATCAGCACCAACATCCGATGCGCACAGCGCAGCAGCGGAGCCCACGAAGAACTTTTTTTTGGAGCATCCTGGATGGCCGAATGCAGTAACCATTTCGTGAGGCTTGTGCCCTATATGGATGATGGGAACCATTTATGGATTAAGGATGTTGGTTTTGGTACTTTATTGGGAGGAAAAAAGCTTGGCGTTTTGTGTAGGGCTTGTAAAGTACAGTAGAACTACCAACAAAGTGTTGTAGGTCGGGATTTTTAATGTCAACGTCGGTACTTCGCGATGTTTCAAAAATTTGCTGGCTCGGGGTATGAATATGCTGGTTCAAATTTGATATTATCAAACAACGAGCATGATTCTGCATACCAATTGAATCTACAGAGATGCAGAAAGTTTCACAACAAATTTGCACCAAGATAGGCAATTATGTTCTAGTACTAGATGTACGAAATTTTATACCAACTTCAATTGAAGAACAAAACGCCCCACCCGGCCCCCTGACTGCCGGATCATTCAGTGCGGCAAAATAAACTCGATGCTAAGCTTTGATCTACAGACTGGGGTTTACAACCATTCGGATTCCAACCGCCGCATCATGATAGGTTGAGAATGGGGGAAGAGAGGGAAAGAAGATTATGTATGGGGATCAATATTGAAAAGTTTAGCTGCGCAAATGTCATCTGTCTACCCGTAAGCGGGTTGTTTCGCATTTCCAACGACGAGAGAGGCTCGTTGCTCTAACTAGGAATCACAGGGCGCTAAGTATGTCGATCTGGTAACGCTTCGCATCAATTCGGTTGAGTTGGCTCTCCTAATAACCAACATTGGGGCAGTATCATTACTGCCAGTGGATCTTATAAAGAGTACGAATGGTATGAGATTGCTACTAGTTTAGAGGTGGATTTAAATGTCTTTGGCAGCTGAGTTTTCTCATTTCGACGTCGTAATATTAGCAAGAGTTCGTGTGACATCTCATCTACCGTTCAGGATACCCAAATTGGTTTAGTAAATCAAGAAAGTCATTCTCATAACGGTGAGTATCGTTGAGATTTCATGGTTATAAAGTGGAGGTGATCATCCGGCTTTGAAGCTTTTTTTTGGTCCTTCTATATATCTACCACCAACACACTCTTTTCCAAAGCATCACACTTTCCGTTTCCCTTTTCTGTTTTTACTTCCGTTTTGAATCTTCGATTCTACCACTCTCCTTTGCGCCATACCACAAGTTATTGACGCCATAACATCTCTTATATAATAATACGTTGAGCTACCACACTCTTTTAGGCTAAATTTCAGCTTACGCTCTCTTTGGACCAACTACCACCACGTTCCTTCTCGCCATATCGCAAACTTCTGACGCCATCGCGGTTCTTACTGCATTTTGGCATTGAATCTACCACACTCATTTGTACTAATAGACTATTTACTTTACCCCTGAATCGACTTCCAACGTCATATTACGGGCTTTCCACCCCTTAGAAAGAACATTCTATAGGTTACACTCGTCATTTTCTTCTGAATTAACTTCATTGACACTCCGGAAACAATCGTCAATCTTTAAGCGATGTTTCCAACCCTTGTCTCGATGTCAATGCTGCTGGGTGCAGGCTCAGCAGCTATGTGGCCATCTCAGACCTTCCAAAGTGTCGATTTTCTCCCACCCGTATTTGAAATCACAAAAAGCGGAGCGCCACTTGCGGAAGGATTGATCTTCCTCACCCCCGCTCTCGAGAACATCAACACAACGTCGCTACCCGGTATTATTGGTTCGATTGGTGCTCTCGAAGCAACCACAACCATCATTATAAACGATGATGGCCAACTCATTTGGCAAGGACCCACTTCTACTGTATTAGAATTCATTGCCGAACTCGGGAATGCTAATATTACAACGAATCTTATGGTTCAGGAACTCGATGGAGAACCTATCCTAACACATTGGATTGGGTATGGAACCGATACTGGTCGAGGATACGGTAGTGTGGCTATTTACGATACCACCTATAAGCAGATATATACCATTTGTCCAGACCTCGACGTTGTTTACAACACTGCAACCATTACCACATCACTAGACTGCTTTGTTGATCTCCACGAGGCTTACGTCACACCGCGAGGCTCAATCATCGTTAGCGTAGCGAACATCACTGAATTCGATCTCAGTCCTATCGGTGGCCCAGTCGATGGTTATGTATATGACTCCCAGTTCTACGAAGTGGACATCAAGACCAACGAGATTCTTTTCTCGTGGAGCTCGGTAAAATCCGGAATTCCAATCACATACACCAAGCTCACGCCATGCGAAGGAACGTCTGGTTGTGGAACTCAGGATGACCCATTCGATTGGTTTCATGTCAATGCTGTTTCCTCGACCGGACCAGAGTTCCTGGTAAACAGTCGCCACTGCTGGACTACATGGATGCTTGACTCGACTGGAAATATTCAGTGGGCAATTGAAGGCAACAATACCGAGGGCCAGAGTGATTTTGTGCTGCCAGAAGATGGTTACTTTGTAAGTAGTTACTCCACTAGGAAGGTAATCGTGAAGTCATTAACACTCATCAGGAATGGCAACATGATGCAAGATATACCAACTTGACCAACAGCAGTGTCGTCCTCACATATTTCAACAACTACAACAGCGCTTTCTCGAACGGGACTGCGCCATCAAACGGTCTACAACTCACTCTTGATCTCACCGACAAAACTGTAACAGTCGATAAACAAATGGTGGATCCTACCAATTCCATCTACACTGAATCACAAGGAGCCTCCAACGTCCTTTCCAACGGCAACACATTCATGGGTTGGGGCTCCATTGCCCAGCTGAATGAATTTGGACCAGATGGCAACGAAGACGTTCGTCTGACCATGAAATTCGGGTATGAAAATCTCGTCCAATCATATCGCGCCTACCGACAAGTCTGGAACGCAACACCCACTGCGGCACCCGATGTTGTGGCCCACAATCGATCCGCGTACATGAGTTGGAACGGCGCTACCGATTACACAGCTTGGAAAGTGTATGCCGGTCTTCTGGCAAACAAATTGGAATACGTAGGAACGGTGCAGAGGAATAACATGTTCGAGACTTCATACCCGCTTCCTGCCAATGCGCTTTACTTGCAGGTTGCTGCGTATCAGGGAGATACGTGGATGCGCAATTCCTCGGTTGTTTTCACCCCTCTTAATATCTCTAGTGATGATGATGATGATGATGTTGCTGCTGCGAATACTACCACTACTACTAATGCCACTGCGGCCATCGTAAGCGAACTCGGTGCGACGAAGACTGGTGGTGCAAAGGCTTTAAGCAAGCTTGGAAATACTCGACGTCGGGCGGCGATGGTGTGATTGGAGATGAATAAATTCGATGACAATATGTATATATGAGGAATTTTGGTATATAATAAGTCTAATAGCATTAACTTCAATCATAGATCCAACCATGTAGATGAACAGCATTACATTTCTCCCCGGCTTCACCTTGCTTACATGCCAACACCCTTGCAGCAATCCCTGCCAATAACCCATCACCCACCACTAGCAATTCTACACCATGCAGCGAGCATTCCATACGACATGCAACAAAAGAGCACCCCCACCAATTAACAGCAACAGCATAAGCCCATCCCCAAAGAAACCCACACCACCACTCCGACTGTAATCAAACCCGCATCATTTGTTGCACGTCGCGTCGGATGAACTTACTGTAGGAACAATTCTCTGCACTTAAGCTTATTAAATCTCCTAACTTTTCCTCCTTTCAAACCCTCACTTCGTACCTTGGGTTCCCACTGTAAATTAGAGCATGCGGACTAAAATCCCCTTTTGAGAAAACATGCGAGTGAGTAAGTATGGAAAGGGAATAAATACTGTAACAATAGGAGAAAATCAATCACATATGAAGATAAATTAACACCATTTTGTTGCATATCGCAAAACGTATCCACCCGTCCTTGTAATACCAGAGCTACAGAAATCCCGTGTAATAAAATCTGTAAGAAAAGTTCAAATGGAGAATATGTTGTGGTTGTGTTGCTTTTCTAAACCTCTAGAGTTTTTGGGAGAGAGAAAAAAACTGGGGAAAGATGCCGGATTTATTCGGAGTAGAAGAAGATAATATCGGCATCGGCGTCTCCGTCCCGATTTTCCGACGGGGAAGCAACTCCGACGGAGTACAAATTAGCGCCGCTAATAACCTTGAAAATACCTTCAATAACGTGATGTACCTTTTTGATTGAAGCTTCACTTATTTTGAAAGGGCGATGGTGGAATGATTTCCTGGAATTTCTTGACTCGTTGAAAGTGCTCAAATTGTGTGGAGGAAGTCGTTTTATTACGATAATAAAGGTTATCATATAATCATACGAGTAAGTTTGTCCTTCTAACTGATCGCAAACTGTAACACAGCCAATATTCAAATTTACAACCCCAATACGGAATATTGCGAGTCCGAATCTCCAAATTAGTCCCCACATCACATCACACCCCTCCGCGCATCTCATCTCGATCCCACAACAAAGAAAGAACCCATCAGAAAAAGAGAGACAAGAAATCCATTTGTTGCATATCTAAAATCCGTCCGGAGTTTTCACTCCATTCTTATCGGATCTTTTGCTCCATCCATCCATGGTGATCCATGAGTCGATGATACTGCCATGCTATGCTAGCATTGTTTTCCCCTCACAATTTCTAAAGGGTTGACTTCAATACCATACCACTACTGTCTAATCACGAGGGTGAGATTTTGCCCTTGGTGCTTCCCCTTTATTATTTGGGTCCTTCGCTGCTACTACTGTACCTAAATACATGCAGTAGCATGCTTTGTAAGGATAGTTACACAATTACTTGCATAGAGTCCATTAATTTATAGACGAGCTTTGCTTTGCTGGCGGAGTTTTATTGATTGATTTCCTTAGCATGATGATCTGTACTACATATCGCTGGTGGGTCTAGATCTTTCAACGGAGATCCAGTCCGCTACCAATCAAGTTGCAAGTTATATATATGCATATAAAAAGTCCATTTTAGACTTTACAAGCTCCCTCCCTGATGACACCGGATCTGTATTCGATTGGCACTTTGCATATTCTACTTGCAAACTCTAATGGATGGTTTTGCAATCGTCGGAAGCGTAGGCACATCTAAAATAATTGAAATAATAGATGATTGTAAAGTCTAGTGTCATCGGGGCAGATTGGTACTAGGTACTACTAGTAGGTAGTATGATCCAGCCAGCCAGCAGCGAACTCTTGTCTGAAGTACCTACTACCCTTTATGATATCAATTAGGAAAACTTAGGTTTATACTAGGCAATTATCGAATTAACTGCTAGTAACTTCATCTCCGCTTTCTTTCTCAAGCAAGCTGATGATCATTCTTTCCCACAAAATCCAAATCAAATCGATACGTACAATACAATACAAAAATATAGGTCCTTCCCAAAGTTCTCGGAATCGAATCGAGAGGAACTTAACTTTAAAAATGCTCGATTCGATTCCGAGATTAGATGTGCAACAAACCTATGGATGGTCTTGGGTTGAGGTTTTGATTCGTCAATGCGTCTAGATTTTACTTCACCAGCCAAGCCAACCGGGCTAATCTACCACGGAAAGTCGCCACTCTACCATTTTCCACTTGAACATCATATCTATGGAGGTCATAATTCGTTTATCATATCTATATAACTTCATCTATACAATCTATAGATACAAGGATCAAAGGAAATATATCCTAATCACATGGTGGGTAGGTAATACATTAGGAGCTTATATCTTGTACGGTAAGAACCGACCCAGAAGCTATCGATGGCCAAATTAAAACCAACACATAGTAACCTCAACTAGGCTCCGAGTCTCAAACCTGAATTTTCTGCCACATAGTCCTACTCTGAATATTTTCTCGTACTCTATCCGAGATACCCACTTCAATCGCTATGTCTAGCGGTGTCTTCATTTCATAATCTTGCACCAACACATCAGCATTCGCATCAAGGAGAGAACTGATAATATTCTCATCCCCTTTCAGACACGCACAATGTAGAGGGGTCTGTCCCAAATCATTTCGAGCGTTAATATAAGCGACATGTAAAAGTTCTTCGACCGCCTTTGCATGACCATTTTCCGCCGCCAGATGAAGGGGCGTGTAGCCGCCATGAAGACGAGCGAGATCCGCATTGGCGCCTACGACAACGAGTTGTTTAATGACTTCATCGTGTCCATTTCTTGCAGCCTCGTGTAGACATGTGTCTTGCCCATCGGTGATAGCGTTGGGGTCCGCTTTGTACTCGATGAGTTGAGATACTATTTTTGTATCTCCATTTCTCGCAGCTAGGGCTAGAACATTGGAGTAATGGTAGGATCTCGCTTGTAGAGGCATTTCAGGAATCATTTGGAGAATAAGCTTCACCATCTTTTCCTGGCGTCCCATAACAGCCCGCATCAATATCGTGCTGGAAACGCTGTGATCGCTCTTGTCGAATATTTTCAACTCCGAAATGATCCCATTTCGAAGCGTTTCTCGAAATTCAGGAGTCCACTTCTCCTCAGATATTACCCAGGGTTGTTTTTCTTCCTTCCGTGTAATAGCTTGGGTATAAATCAAAGCCTCAAAAAAGGCTTGATCGAAACCATCGGCTTTAGAAGGAAACGTGGTGGTCGGAGGTAATTGATCGAAATTCTGAAGACACCAATCAACGTTCCGAGGGAGAGCATCAATAAGAGCTTTCACGATTTCTTCATGACCGGCCTCGGCCGCATAATGCACGGGCATACATCTATCTTCATCTGACCTGTATACAATAGCCCCTTCGTCAATAAGCTTTCGAGTAATCTCAAGATGTCCATGGAGGGCACTTAAGTGGAGGGCCGTCTTTTCTTCCGAGTCCTCACAGTCGATTACAGAAGCAGGTTCTGGAATGCAATCAAAAATATTCGTCAGGATTTTCGATCTGCCAAACAGAGACACGAGATGTAATGCAGTTCTGTTGTGACCGTCCCGTTGCAGCAGCGCTGCTTTTCCACATTCGCTGTTTAATATAATACGGACTATTTCGTCTTCCCCCAAAGTAATAGCGATATGCAGGGGGTTGTTTTTAGCATAATCTATCGATAATTTCGCACCAGCACGCATCAGTTCATCTACTAATGTTGCATGACCCTTCTCGACCGCTAAGTGTAGAGGTGTTCGCGACCATTTATCCTGAACATTAACATCAGCTCCTGCTGCAATGATGGCTTTCAGAATTTTGAGATCTGGCTGTTCAGCTGCGTAATGTTGTGGAGTTTGGCCTAAGGAATCGACAAGGTCTGTCTTGGCGTGGGCAGATAGAAGCTGCTGGATTGTATTCAATGATTCTGATAACACTGCTAAATGCAGAGCAGTGCACTCTAAGTCATCTAAGTCATCGATAATATGGCCTAGAGATCCATCGATATATGTACTAAGGTCTTCCCCAGCCTCCGCAGCCCAGTGCAAAGCAGTTCGACCCCAAATGCCCTTCTCTACGCGAGACTTATAATCACCAATGGGTGATACCTGTGCATTTTGAAGTAGGCTTACGGTGCTGCTGTGGTTTTCTTTTTGTGCATGCATAAGAGGGTCCATCTTGTTCATGTCCCAACATCTAGTCGGTGCCTTGGCGCCCAGGAGTTTCTTCACCATATTGTCGTGACCTAGGCTCGCCGCGAGGTGAAGAGCCGTCATACCCCGGGAATCTCTCTCCGACAAGTTAGGACAGGAGTCTAGTTTCAGGCATTGTTCCATCAAGTTCAAATTGCCCTTCTCGATTGTGGCGTGAAAGGATTGGCTATCGAGGGGCGCACCGGCCTCGAGCAGGAGCTTGGCGGCTTCAACATTCATGTGAATTGCTAGAAAAAGCGCCGTTTGGCCATGATTATCAACGATATCCAGCGGAACCTTATTTTTGATAAGCAGATCGATTAATGCAGCCGTTGCCGGGGGTTGATCCCCCTCACGATCGATAGCTGCATGAAGCGCAGAACCTCCATCCGACTTGACTATCGCTTTCGGATTAGCCCCATGCTCAATGAGCAAGTCAATGACAGACTCTTGGCCCTGTCGCAGATATGCAGCTGCATTGTGTAAAATTGTTCGACCAACCCAGTCAGGAATCTCCTGGTTAATCTTGTTTCGTTCTAGTAACATTTTGACAATTTTAAAATGGCCCCTAAGGGTAGCGAATCGCAGCGGTGTCCTATCCCAGTAGTCAAGTATCGTTAAATCGGTTCCAGCATCAATTAAGTGAGCCACTACGCCGACATGTCCATTGCCGGCTGGTTTGAACAATGCCGTCTCTCTCCTTCGATCAAGGTTGTTCACGTTAGCTTCGGCCTTGATAAGAACATCTACAACCTCCAGAAAGCCCTTTTCCGCTGCAAAATACAGAGGGGAACGTTGAGAGTTATCGAGTGGATCCACGGGTACTGACAAGCTCAGTAGTTCATTTACCATTGTCAAATTGCCTGCGATGCATGCCTTATGAAGTGCGGTCTGGCCTAGCCCGTCTTTATAGGACATATCGACTTTGTTGTCACAGAGAAATTTGACAATATCGTTGGCACCTTTTCTTGCTGCTTGGATGAGGGGCTTGCCACATTCCTTGATCAAAGAGGGATCATGTGCCAGAAGTACCCGTAGGACTGGAAGATGTCCGTTGGCAATAGCAAATGCAATCGGACTTTCGACTGCATGGCTATTGTCTGAGACTGAAGCGCCATGTTTGATAAGAATTTCAGCGCATTCATACCACCCCAGCTGGCATGCGATATGGAGAGGCGTCAGCTTATACTTGTCGCGGGCCTGGAGATCGACTATATTATATCTGCCGACTAATTCGGTGAGAGTTTTCGGATCCCCGCGGCGTACAGCGCGATGCAAAGGAAATGAGTCGTTCATATCTTTGATGTCTGTACGAGCTTCAGCCTCAAGTAGAGCATGAACAATGTGGGGTTGTCCTTGGGAAGCCGCTATATGAAGTGGGGTACTTTCGGTTGCATCACGTGCATTCAGCATTTTTTGGCGCAATATGTCTTGGCACAGAAAGTGCTGTACCAAAAACCACAAGTCAAAAAGAATAACGATGTGCAAAGCAGTTGGGTAGACCCGTTTGTGATCGAGTGCAAAGTACATTTCAAACCGGCCATCCAGCTGTCTGCGCGCATCCAGCCAGGCGTGAAATCTAGGCCCCGTACAGAATGAGATCAGCACTTCCTTGTCTGTGCCACATGCCACGATTTGAACCTCGCCCAGCTTACTGTGAGCTTGCCACTCAAGCACCGAGTAGTTGTATAGGCTTTGCGAGGGTCGAATATCAGGCTGGTTGAGCTGAAGACATTTAATGCAGATGAGGGCAGCGAATTGGTGGCCCTCGCCTGGTTTGACAAGAAATGAGTTGGGGCATTTAGTATAGCTTTCCTCAATAGAAACTCCTTTGAGGAACTCGGCCACAGTGGTATGAACAAGCCTGACGGTGCCATCTTCGAGAATCTCAATGAGTGGAAAGCACTTCTCTATAAGAAAGCTTTTAAAGCGCTCTATGCCTATGTTATTTCCTGGCCCGCCGCTCATCTTATAAACACCGTAAAGCACATCTAAGGTCGGAGGAATTTTGCATGTCACCAACCATGTAAACGTTTTAATTGCCAAGTCGGGAGACTGAATCTTCTTCAGCAGATTCGCATAGAGTTCTGTCAAGTCATATGGTAACTCATTCAATTTCTGGAGGAGAGAATTCTCGTTACCAGGCTCTTTCTCAAGGATATCGAGCATAAGTCTTGCATACAGGAACATTCCCTGGTTAAGTCAGAGTATGCTTTGATGGGTGTGAAGTCACTGGGGGAGATGTCCACATACGTTGCACTTTGCTTCAAGTTCCTTCACCACCGTACTCATATTGGCGGGAAACTTACGACGAGATTCCTCTATACGTTGATCAATGTAGAGGCGAATATCTTTTTTTGATCGATCAATAACAGAAGAAAGTTGAAGGTGGATGTAGGACGGGCTGTCTTCAGGATAGACCAGTTCTTCGATATGTTCTAATGAGCGGCTCGTGATGAACAACTGCAGATTTGGAAGGGACTTCAAGTAGGAAATCCAGTTTGCTAAAGCATGTGGCTTGGTACCGACACATTCATCCAAAGCATCTATGATGAGATAGACCGATGACGTGAGCTTGGCCAAGATCATTTCTATGGATGTTTTGAAGGCATCATCGGAATCGGAGTTCTTGTGTTTCATCTGCTTTCGGGCGATATCAAAGAATTCAGTTGTTAAGTTGGGCTGTGTCTGTGAGATACCCTCAAGCAATTGATGTAAGATGGTGGTGTAGAACTTCTCCAGAGACTGTGATTCTTTTGCCTCGTTTTTTTTGTCGAATAGAAAGTACATCACGATGTAATTTTTCCCTTCAAAATGATCACAAACATACTGGCGGAAACTCAGCACTTAAGTAGAGGGTAAATCTTCAAAGTTGATTACAACTCACCTGCGCAATGAAGCTTTTACCCGAACCAGGCTTCCCAAGAACCCACATAACTTTGTTTGCTGTGTCCTCCGACCAAAGCTGGAATTTCGGTTGCTCCAGTATCCATTGACATGTACCAGGGGTTCTTTCTGAGCGTAGATTTTCTCGGGCTGATTTGAAATTGTGGCGATGTTGACCGATGGACGCGAGCAAGGCTTGATCTTTTTCATCTTCACAAACACTTAGGCGACAAATCACCTTAGATGTTCTTCGCGGAGGTGTACATACCGATTTTAATCTCTTTTTTCTTATCGTTCGCTGCTCTCAGTTAGTTTAGATTCACGAAAGTCCTGGTTGAAATTTAATGCGAGGAACGTTACCGATTCTGGTTTTGATCATTCCTGTGATTTCGTTCTTGACGGTTATGTAGCTGGCATCACCACTGCTTTCATATTTATTCAAGCCATAGTGGTCAGTGTCTAGAGGCAACGCTCGACGCCCTGGGCGGGCAGCCGCTTCCTGATTAACAACCTAGAATATTGAGGCGACCGTCAGTGTATAAACAATTGAGATATAGTGGTTCTTATAACTGACCATGTTCACGCGTAACCCGAGGATGACGTTGGGCATATTCTCATAGAAATCGACGGGATGGAGATAAGCATATCCGTGTGAGAACTCGTCCTCTAGTGTGAGCGCCTGCGGAGATCCAGGAGCCATGTAATTCAGGAGCACTGGATTAGAGCCGTTCCAATAATTGAACATACAATATAGCTGTCCTAGCCAAGAGTATACCGAACCAGCATGAGGCGTGCCTAGAAATATTATACCTGCTAGACTGCCAACGAGCCTTTGATTCTTTTCTTCAAAGGTTGGATCACCATCAGGTCGCTTTGCGGTTACAAGTGCCTATGTATACACAAAAAGATTTAAATGAGCAATCTGCGACACAAAGCTGAACTCATATGGGTAAGTTGCGAGAACATACCTGCTCGATCAATAGCCCGCCAAAGCTGTGCGCAATGATAATAAGTGGTCGGTCCTGATTTATGTGACATCAAGTTAGCACCATGTCTAAAATTTGATGTTGGTATTTGGAAACTCTAGGGAAGACTTACCTCTGCATCCTCTCGTCTATCTTGAACATCGCTCAAGAACTGCTTGCCATATCCAATCAAGTCGTTGGCATTAGCATTACTCTTCCATTTCGAGTTATGCCCATATGTCATGATCCTAGCAGTCGGAATATCCCTAGGAAGGAAGTCTCTCAACCATAGCTTTTTAGTCCCTTTGTGTGTCCAAGTTGTCTCGACGCTGGAGCCCAATCCGTGCACGGCAATGATACTTCGGGTTGATTTTAATTAGCATGGAAACTGAAATAGTTGAGGTATTTTCTCCGCGGAATAACAGGTTCTCTTACTCTACAGTAGCCTTCGTGGCAGGGTTGTGGAGAATTTTGATGCGGTCTGGGTTCGACTTAGGTATTGATATACTTTTCAATATGATTTGACGGTAAGTAGACCGAAGAACGCTTGGAACTGGAGACATAGCAATTGCAAGAACCATTAGTGCCCTAGATATCATCACCCCCGATCGAGAGTTCGACGGAGTGGTGGTCCATGCTATACTAGCACCGATAGCGACCGTCAGAAAGTTCCTGAGTGATGACTTGTTGGGGCGGATAGAGAAAAGAACGAGAATGAAGATGGCGATGGCCCGATACTTTCTCAAGTTGGACGCCATCTGATATCTTGCCATAAAACATATGAAAACATCAAAAGACAAATAACTTCGGGTCAACAGTAGTTATCTTCTACGTGCCTGGCTTTTACAACATGATATTCGCGGAGGTTAATGATGGAAGGACCATGGGTTCAGAAGCTCACATTCTGACACAGATCAATACTTGACGCCTAAATGTTTGGTTCAGCCGCAAGCTTTGAGCTGCCCACAATTGGTTCGCTAGTTATTGCCTACAAAGGAAGTTGGGGCCGTATGCTCGATTGGGTTTTAAATATTACACGTTGTTCTCGGGATTTGTCATCCATTCACTGACAGGGTCCTAGGTCACCGAGCGACAACAATCGCAAGGAGAGACTAAGAGTTGTTCGGAATTGTATGTAATCTTTTCGAATTTGCCGAGATAATTAAATCAAAAATAAAGATCTACTCTCCTCCCCCCTTAACAAACGTTATTCAATGGGTAACTTATTAACAAGGTAGATTTGTATTGCGTGGCAAAACGGTGACCAGCTCTGTAAATCGGGCTTTGTACAAGCCCAAATCAACGGGTTCAGCCATTCAAAGCCTATAAATGTATTGATTTCTGGGTCCTCTCCGGCAAATGACCTTTATTCAGGTGGGGGGAGCGGGGGGTTCAAAAGCTGATTAAAGATCGAAGGAGATTATGGGTCGAGCCGTTCCGAGGATAGCAAGGTTTACTGAAAATAGTACCTAAGATACAGCACAACTCAGCTCAGCTGTTTGGGATCAACTCGTTGATCAAATCGATTGGGGTTCCGACCATACTGTTCAGGAATTTAAATCCATTACTGTAACCTTGTCCATTTTCGGTAAAGTGTGCAAAACTACAGGGACCCTGGAAAGGTTATCGCAAGTATTTGATATACAGGGTATTAAAGTTATATATTTGCTGAGTTGTATGAATAATAGGTCGCCTTGCATATAGAAATACCATAAGACATCCTGAACTCCCTTGTCTCCCCTGTTCCTACCCCAGCCTAGAGACACCTGCCAGGAAGAGAAGGACATTGTAACATTATCGATTGTGAATCTTCCAGAAGGTTTAAGTAAAGTGGCGATTCTTACGATACAAATGGTATAAGGCGTAGATAAGCTCGCGGGAAAAAAGTGCCATGAAAGCGGCCAGTAGGAAGGCAGTGATGCCAGCAGAAACAACCAGTGTGAATATTGAGAAATTCCGAGAGACAATAGCAAAGGTCCACCAAGAACCAGAACCAGAATCTGGGACCTGGATGGCCAAAACGACCTGCATGGCACTCAAAAGCACTGAGAAAACACCGAAAACGAACAGAATAGGCCCGTAGTACCGCGCAAAATAGGCGCCATATGCCCATTCCACCTTATGGTAATTGAACCTAAATAAGAAGATGCGAGACCAAAAGTTCAAGCGCATCAATCGAAGTTCTCCAAAGTGATAGCGAGGCGAAACCTGATCATCCGTAACCTGAAATCGATCGATAAATTTGATGAAAGCGGCATACGAAACGCTTTTGGGAATGAGCCTGTGCTCTTCTTTTGTAGCAAGTTCAAAGTCCGACTCATGTTTGATAAGCATTGCATAAGACCTTAAGAGTCCGTACGCCGCTTGGATCAGGTCTTCTCGTACGGGTTCTTGTATCCGAGGAGAAATGAGATAATACTCCCAAAACGCATTTGAAAGAAGATATTTTGGTATGGGCTTGATGAAGACGCGATTATCAAACCACACCAGATGTAACCCGGGCTTCTCTGTGAGAACAATATTGCGTCCTCTGACAATTTGTTCTGTCAGTGTTGAGATATGTTGACTATCCTGCTTAGCGACTAGCCAGAGATGCGGAGCCAACTTGTTCAAATCCGAAGTCATCAATTCCGCCTTGAGGCACTCTTTGATTTTTTGGAGGTCGCTCAGTTTTACACGAGGGTGTCCTGGTAGGTACAATTCATTGGATTCTTGGTGTTGTTGGATTTGGCCATTTTCGTTGGAGTCTTCGTGTCGTTGGATTTGGCCATTTACAATGTCTAAATCCTTGCAAAGCTCATCAAGCTTTGTGAATGGCACGAAATCCGGCATTGATAGTGACGATATAGAAAAACTATATATACCTGACTTCTTTTTCGAAAGGGGAGAGAAGGGTAGAGATGGTAATAACTGGCTGGGGAAGATGGCTAACTTTCATTTATATATTGAATAGCGTATACATAGGTTTAAGCCCTGAATGCGGTCTTGAAAGCCCTGAACTTCCGGCGTGTCAAATGCATGGGCTATCACTGCAGCTTACTGCTTAACTCTGATACATGGACACTTGTATTAGTGATAACCAGTTGTTGATTAAAGTATTGTTGTTGTGGATGTAAAATCCACTAATTAGTACTAGTGTAATTAATATTAGTAAAGATTACCTTATAAAGCTGGTGAAGTAAATTTTCACAGTTTTCCTAGTTTTGCAGACACTACAATAAAGATCGCTTATACCCATACCTTTAAGAAGTATCTTATGCATATTTTCAGTCGAGATAATCCACAAACAATGAATGAATTTATCTTGATACTAGGGTACTGATGTTCCTAGTAAATGGGGCTCCGATATTTTCTGATGTTCTTCTTGCGGTCGATAATTACAGGGGTATCACATTCAGCTGTCCAGTTCAGCTGTCCAATTATGGAAGATCAATATTTACTTTTATTGCTCTTTAGTGGATGCAATAAAAGCCACCAGTCGAATTGGAAAACCTCAAGATACTAGATATCATCCTCTCACACGGGGCTGATACCGGGATGCACGATTTGGAGGGACGCAAAGCTTTGTACGTTGCTGCAAAGTTGCGCATAGTGCAACTACTTTTGAAAAACAAGGCAGATCCTAAAACATACTAACAAATCACTGGATATACAGCACTTTATGTTGCCGTCGAGAAGGCGCGGATTGAAGTTATGAAGCAACTCCTGAAAAGCAAAGCAGATATTGACGCAAGGAGTTCGGGGCAATACACTCACTCCATTGATGAAGGCAGTTGATATGCGAAATTACGAATTGATCAGCTTGCTCCTACAGAGTTCCCCAAATAAGAAGATTATTGCCGGAGTAATCTGGTATCATAAAGATCAATAAAATATGGGTGTAGGCCTTGTACTCATAAAGTTGTCTAGGATTGAAAGGTCTAGGAGGGTAGAAGTGAGAAGTGAGGATATATTACCGTGCGGCCGCACGGTAATATATCCGAGGTTCTACCGAACCACCAACAAAGATAAAAGTTGGAAATTCGACAGCAGAGGAACTCGCAAGACAAAAATGGGATGGCCCAAACAGTTCACGCATTTATAGACTTTTCTGCCCTCATCAAATACAGTTGCTATTTAAAGATGGCAATGACCCTAACACTTGCGAGGAAGACTCTAGGCCGCCCCGTCCAAAAGAAGACACAGATAAATACCGCGCCTGCAAGACCGTCGATCCAACCATCATAGACTTGTATGAGGGAAAACCTGAGCGCATCCTCCAAGTCTTTTCGTCAGCATATGAACTTCTATATAGCATAGGGCCAGAGGCTGTTATGACCAATGCAAAAGAAGAAGAGAAGTTAACATCATCAGAGCAAGGTTTGCATTTGGAGCAATCTAAAGATCTTCCTAAAAGTAACTTCCAAGCTAGGTCGTATCATCTCGTTGCAAACAATGTCAGCCTGATTGTCAAAATTCTTGCAATCCCTGATATATTCTAATTGGAAATCTAGATTGAATGGGTTGAGGTACAGATATGGACACTCAAAACCACAACAAAATTTAAAAATTACTATACAAGGAAAGAGAAGAGTGTATCTAGGTAAATTTAAGTTCTTTATAAAGGGATTAAAAATATAAAAAATTACTTAAAACTTTTAAAATATTGTATAGTTGAAATTCGAAATTTTATACGCCGATGCCGAGCCGAGACTCGGCATCGGATATATCGAAGGTAATTAGCTCCGATATATCCGATATTCGAGTATATCTAGGTTGGCCAGGCTGGCCTAATCGGGCTCCAAAATTTCCAAAATATAGAAAATACTTTTCAAAATAGATGTAAAATTAATGAGTAATCGGATTTCATATATTTTTGCATATCTAAACTCCCCTAATCAAGGGCTTCAATTTGAGCCTACCCTCACCCATTTCACTAAAGAAATAAATTTTGTTGTGGTTTTGAGTGTCCAAATATATAGCTTCGATATGCTGGGGCCGATATTTGGCACCGGCACTGGCATTGGCATATAAAATATATGTACAAAATCAAGAAACTATTTTTTTTTTTTTTTCATATTTTTATTTCCTTTCTAAAAAAAAAAAAAAAGAAAGGGCTTAAATATGCACTCTTCACCATTTCCGTACTAGTCTTTAAACCTCATTATGATCCTGAGTGTCCATATCTATATCATCACCCAACACCTTCCTTATCCTTGCCCTAAATGTCAAGCCAACGATAATTTCTAACCAACAGGAACAGTCGCAGGACCATGAACTTCTCACTCAAACAAACACACACTAGCACTTACTTCTAGGAATTAGATTTCATGAAGCGCAAGCGCCCGGAGAGGAGAGGCAGAAGCCAAATGAAGGTGCTAGGATGCAATAATTGGGTTTCATGGATGCGGTTTCGAGTGAAGATGGCGACGGACGGCCATTAGTCGACCGAATACTATACTCGAAGAAAGAATGCGAGATGAGAGAAGAAGTTCAGACTTAGTTCTGACTTCGTCAGGATTGCTGCGTCACAAGTGAGCACAATTCTGTTATTTCCTAGTAGCGCAAGATGTAGGGCCCTGAAGTGAGAACTCCGCACCATATGTACTACCACCACTGAGTATTGGTGGCAATACATACATACTAGGCCAACAGTGTCTATAAAGATAGAGAGAGAGAGCTACTCCTTACTTAGAATCCGAGTATCAGATGAAAGAAAGAAGCGTGATAATAGTGTAAAAATTACCATTTATTTGATTTTACTGTATATTTACTACCATGGGAGAGATAGGTAGCTAAAGTATGTATGTATACTGTAGAATGCAGTAATGAGTATTGTGGTATTGTATTGTACTTTGAGACTGAATAGAATACAAAGCAACGAAAAGTTAATTTAATTCGAACTTGCATTTGAATAAATGAATGAATGGTATTGATCGATCATCTTCATATACATACAGTTGATTCCGTGTTTTTTCCCAACCATAAGAAAATTAACCTTTTCAAACGAAAGTGTTTGTGTGTGTGTGTTCAAGATAAAGAAATGAATGAACGAATGAATACCTTCCTTTCCACCAAAAAAGCAAGAGCAAGAAATCCAAATCAAATCAAAGAAACCAAAACCCCTTACTCCCAAAACGCATTTGAAANNATCAAAGAAACCAAAACCCCTTTTCATCCCAACCCACTCACCCCTCACTCACCCCTCAAACAACCGTACTACTAGGCGGCGGCCCCCCCGGAAACGTGCCATTAGGCCCCCCCGGAAACGTACCATTCGGTCCACCCGGCCCCCCAGGACCACCCGGACCACCCGGATTCGCCACCCCACCACCAGAAGTCAACGTCGCGGCCGCAGAAATCGTCTCGTTGTTAGTAGGATCGATACCGAAAGCGATCCAGGCGAAGAGGCCTTCA
>JWJA01004708.1:0-17243 GCA_000812885.1 Lanzia echinophila
AGCATTTTCATCTTTCGCTGGAGTTTAGTCGTCATTTGTGAATGCATTGGGTCTCCTCCATTTCCCCAATCCAACACAAAATCGGCTACAGAGTTGCCCTTTTTACTCCCTCTCCAACATGGTGAAGCATACTGTCGATCATTGTGTAGTAGAAAAACCTTGGGAGGGAGTGAGGATAATTTTCCGTGAATTTTGAGTATGCACTATTTTACTGAACCGAATTTGTGGGCTCCAGCTAGTAGAGTGGATGCATCGATTGCTATGTATTCCGGTATTAAGTGGGTGTCTTCTGTTGGCGATTCGGCTGTCCGAATTCCATATCGGAAACGAATTTTCTGCGAAGCCCAGCTCCAAGTTGGAGCGATGTATGTCTCTGATGACCGGAGCCTGCATAACAAATCATTGAATTGTTCAGAACGAACGACTTGTCTCCAAATTAGCTCCCAGTGTAATTGTGTTTTCCAATGACCTGCAAGGTATTGGTCATTCGTGGTATCGGCTATCAATCTTGCTAGGCCGGATATTGCCGGTAGTCTATCGGTCTCAAAGGTAAGATTTCGCAAATAAGTATCATTGGCGGAGTTCAAAAATCCCTTCGATAGACATTCCGATGTGCTATGTTCAGTGCTGCTGTGAATTAATTCATCAAGGAAACGGAAAAACATTGGGTTAGATTTATTCTTGACGCCAGGTTCCGAGATGGGAGAGTGTTCACAAAGAAAATGAATCATCGAAGGCCCGAACATGATAACCCTCTGTGATACCTGCCACTCTTGATATGTCCACCCGCGCCAAAACCATTTTGAGAACATCAGTTCTAGTGCCATCACATTATGGATGGGCACGTAATCCTTTGTTAAGATACCTCTATCAACGAGGGTATATACTCCTTTAATATCCGGAGATAGTGTGGAACGAAAGTCGATATCAATCGTTGGTGAATTACGAGATAAGAAACTTTGATCAGAAGATTCCGATGCAACGGCAGCAATAGTGACGTAAGCATGTCGATATACAAGCCCCATTACCTCACTTTCCTTATCCCAATCACTCATATCATGCGTATCTTGAACAATACAGAGCGCGTCGACCCAGAGGTATTGCAAAGATAGAGCCTTACAGACTCGGATAGCATCTTGTATAACTTTGGGCATCGTATGAATGGCAATCCCTTGAAGGTTCGATAGCAACGATGATGGTGTCGTTTTTAACTGAGTAGAAGTACCCCAACAATAACTCAAGGCCGCATACTTTGGCAGAAGGGCTGGATCAGAACCTTCGTCAAGTTGAAAAGTTTTGCTTGATATGATCAGGCGGGGGCAGTCAGGTGTTGAATCGGGGGTTATTTCAATAAGGCGTGTCGGGAGAAAGCCTTCTACAGACTGGAATGTGTTGTTAGGATTGAGATAGCAAGAAGTAATAAAGTCTTGCATAAATGCGATATTCTTTGAAGAAAGAGTATCCTTATCAGGCGCTTTGCGAATGCCTAACCAATCCCTGATAGCATCTGCATCGATATTAATTCGGTTATATCAGATGCAACCATATATGCGGCGATCTACTTACTGTCTTTGGACCAAATTGTGAATACCAACATGATGTCTTCCTCTGTTCGTAGCCCATTCTCTAGGCGAGACAATGTTACATATAACCCATACAGCCCTTCACGGTATTGCCCCCCACAAGCATATTCAAGACGCATGGAGATACCCCCATTTACCCAAGTATCTTGTAAGCCCGTTCGCAAAATCGCATCCCGAACAAAGTAACAAAAGTCACATCCCAACTCTGCGGAGCCTTTGAGTACAGGTAGATCGGGAAAATTATCGTAATGCTCATAGGGCAAGCTGAATCGGTCTTTAAACAAATCGTCCTCACCGTAGAAAAACTTGAGAACTCGGATTCCATCATTAGACCTGGAGGGATATCCCTGATAATCTTTTTCGTTGAATTGCAAACATTTGCATTTATCGCATAGAACCGCTCCTCGAGAAATGGTATCGCGTGAAATCGGTGAAGGGAAATTTGAAGCCATGGCCATGTTTAACATGGGATCGCCAATTGCAAGAGAGATGGAAATGCGCCGACATCTTCGACAAGCAAATTTAAAGGATGGAAGGTATTTCTATCGTAATAAGGGTCAAATGCTACTGTAACTATTGATCATGATGTTTGTGATTGGTTGGATCTCAGCTGGTATGGAGATGCAGAGTTCTACAGAAAGATGCTGAACCACCACACTGAGATTATTATTAGCTAAGCACAATACTACTAATCACTAGGTGAATCACTAGAATGGTGAATCTACTAGTAACATACGAACAGAAATCTTCCCTCTTAAAGAAGAAGATATATTAATACCGACAGCAGCAAATATCAATGGACCAAACCCGTTAGGTCAACTAGAGCCATACGCCGAAAAAAGAGCAAATATATTTCCGCCATTTCCCATTTTCCATTTCCTTATCGCACACCACCACCAACAGCAGCTCACATGCCCATTTGCCAAGCTTATAAGTTCTGTAAGCTACCATTCCATGCCAGCAACCAACCATCTTACCCTGCACAATACACCATACAAACACTATCGAAATCAAGGTACAACTTAACCAACATGTTCACCACGCCGGATGTATGCAGCACGTTATACCCCTCTTTGGTAGTACTACTTCTCTTACACCAATCGAAGCTTACCCTCGTGTGATACTCTGCATGTATCCATACCATTTTAAGCTGAGCGACATGTGGAAAGCTCGATAAGCTGCAGATAAGGTAGGTGGGATGATGATGGAATGGCATTTTTTTAATTTGTGCTTCACATCATATACGGCTGGAGCTTTTGCTCTAGTTTTACATACAAATGAGCTAATCGCCACCTTTTAACTTATATTTCTCGAGTTTTCTTATATTGTAATTGTACTTTCATTCCTACGAGTTCTGAACCCGACTCATTTTCTATTATTCCTGCGATATCGTTGGTGGTTATCGTGATATCAAGTGAAAATTACGAATTAGGCTTTGAAGCTACCCCGCATTCACCGCCGCACCCAGCTCCAGCTTTGTTGATCTTATTGCGACCGGAAGCTTTAGTGCTTCGAGCTTAGATATTTTGGGGAAGATAAAGAGGTAGTGGAATTGGATCGGGAATAAAGAGGGATTGAATTCCTCATATTAAATTCCTTTGTTCCAGCTCGCGCACAATTAGGTGAAGGATTTCTCGAACAAATCTTTACGAGAGCTTCATTATCGTCCTATTAGGATTTTGGCGACGAGAACCATTTTTGTTGGAGCAAAACTAAGAAATCGAATATTCAATTGAGATAGAGACTTCTTCATTACTGCACAATGACACCCGCAACAGCCTTCCTTATACTTACCTTCTCCTCCCTCCTCAATGCGCGAGTCACCGAGCCAACTACTTTAGTAACCTGGGCTTCGTTTATCTATACCTACCATGGCGAGAAGACTCCAATTCTACCAGATGCTACAAGCGATTCACTTACCCCACTCGGGGCATCACAACTTTATGCTGCTGGCTCTGTCATCCACGATCGGTATATGAGCACGAATTCAACTGCGCTTACTTTTGGGGCACCGGTGAATGGATTGAGCGATAGTGAAATTGCCAATACACAATTACAGATTCTGAGCACAACCGATGAATATGTCATGTCGAGTGCCCAGGCTTTCATGCAGGGACTTTATCCGCCAACGTCCGGAGTGAATGGAGAAAGTAGTGTAAGTCTTGGTTCTATTACTCCCTACTTGATTAAAGTTTGTTGAAGTACACATTAACGAGTTTTATACAGATACTTGGAAATGGCTCGGTGGTAAATTACCCTCTTGGTGGTTATCAGTACCCAAATATCAATTCTGTATCCGAGTTAGACTACAATTACATTTGGTGGGTTCCCACTACCTACCAAGCAACCACTCAATTACACCGTCTAACTTCTCAATAGGATCGCAGGGAACGAACTATGCACCGAATACGATATAGCTTCGACCATAACTCTCACAAACGCAACCGTTATGTCCCAGATTAGCGACACCCGCGATTTCTACCGATCCCTAGCCGACACCTTCTTTTCCGGTATTTCAGAAGACCTACTCAATTGGGGGAACGCAGTGGACCTCTACGAATACGCCCTCTACCAATATAATCACAATAATTCCGTCTACAACTCTTCCAAATCCGCCACCCTCTTAAACACCATCTACGAACTCGCCTCCGAAGAAGCCCAATACCTTAATACCCCATCTCCAACATCCGACGTGCAGGTGATATCCGGGCAAGCCCTTTCCTCCTACCTACTCCAACAATTCAACGCCGTCATCAACTCTAACAGCATCTCGGACAAACTCACCCTCCTATTCGGTAGCTACGAACCCATGCTCGCTTTCTTCTATCTCTCCTCCCTCTCCACCTCCGACCTCACCTCAAACCAATTCACCATGCTCCCCGAACACGGCTCCTCGATGATTTTCGAACTCTTCAGCTACGTCCCCCTAACCAGCGAAATAATCTCCAGCGCCACATTCCCTTCTCCCGCCGATCTGTACGTTCGATTCCTCTTCCGAAACGGGACCGAGGATACAGATCCCCTAATCAGTTATCCCCTCTTCAATCGCGGCAATTCGGAAGACGAGATGGCATACAATGATTTCGTGACTGAGATTGGGAAATTCTCGCTCAGTGGAATCGTAGAATGGTGTCAGTCATGCGACTCCATAAACCTATTCTGCGAAGCGGTGATGGATAATGAGGTTGCAGGAGAAACACAGCTGAGTGGGGGAAGCGGGAAAAAAGGAGTGAATGGAGTAGTCGGCGGGGTTATCGGTGCATTTGTCACGTTAATAGTGGTTCTACTTTTGGGAGCGATATTAGCGCTTCTAGGCTTTAGAATGGAGTATAGAGGGAAGAGAAACGGTGGCGCAGCGGGAGTATTGAAGAGAGGGAGTAAAGGTGGGTTTAAGGGAGCGGAGAGAAAGGAAGAGGATAAGGATTTGACTATTGCGAAGGACGGAGAGGGGGCGAATGGGGCCATCAGGCATGAACGTGTGGGGAGCTGGGAATTGCGTGATAGTCCGGGGGGACTGAATAAACCGGAGAGAGTCGTCAGTACAGCTGATTATGGGAGGAAGAGCGAAGATGGGATTGGGGCTGTGGATCCCTTTGGGAAGGGCGTGCAGGGTGAGGATTATGTTTGATTGATGCTTTTTGCTTGGGTTTGGTTTCAGACTTACTGGTTGTTACGTTCCTTTTGCATGGGTGGGTTGGGTGAGCGGTGTTTGTTTGCGCGTATCTTTTTTCGACTTGGAATATGTCGTATGGATGGATGGATGGATGGGTTTGGTATTGTTATAGATTTCGGATATGGTTGGTCAGGTATAGGTATAGAGATTGGGCGAGTGGATTTGGAAGATTGGAGTAGGAAGATTTGGACTTGAACGTGGGTACTGGGATATGATATGATGGGATGGTTACATGATAGATACGATACCCTTTTCTTACACTCTCTTATGGAACTTTATACCCGTTTTCGTTTCTTTTATTATCATTTGACAAGGCGGGGTAAGGAGTTGCTATTGATTGATGGGGAGCCGGGGGGTATGAGGTGGGTCATAGGGGTTAATGTTAGTTAATTCACTAGAGCTTAGAAGATAGTTATGGAAACAGAGCAATATTATTTTATCTCACATGCTCTTTCTTAGTACACTGTGTATTACAGTTTGGATGTTGAATACGGTACACTATTGTGATATGTATCATTTCCAGGCCCCTATGTGGTACCGATTGAGTTTTCCGTGTGGAAAGGGGTTTCGGAGATAGTAGATATGGAGGTACAATGAGAGGATATGAGTTGATAAGATGAGATGAAAGTGGGAATATGTTAGAATCACGGTTCGTAAAATGGGTGTTTTGATATAATAGAATAAGGTAAAAGTAAGGAATGTTGAAAATAAGGTGTGTAAAGTAGATATTTTCGTTTAATAAAATGAGATAAAAGTATGATAATGTTGGAATTCAAGTGGGCAAAGTTGTTACTGCATTTGCCCGGACGCATTTCACCTTATTGGCGTACCGCCGGTATGGCTAGTCCATGCCTAACATCTTGGGCACCCATGTAGTATATCCTCACTTCTGTAGTCTACCTAGAACCTCATCTTAACATAAACTTTCGGTATTAGAGACAGTTAGATGATTTACAAAAGGTTTTACATATAGAAAACATCGGTATAATATTCAGAATCTGCGAATATAATCTATCACACAAGCGATCTGATTACAATGTATCCCTCAGGCTACTGCTCAAATTCTCCTTGGTTTGTACGAAACCATGACATTCTTTCCCCACCAGCTGATTTGTACTGCCAACTGAATCTCGTATCTGAATTATACTTGGCATAAATATCAACCAGCACCGATTTTACATTCTTGATTCGTGCAACATCATCACATAAGGGTGCCAAGATGTCCTCAAGAAAGTCCCACGGATCTACCGAATCTGGAATTTGGAAATGCCCTTGTGGGAGTAACGCGAAAGCAATTCTATCGACGGCCGGACAGAATTGACGAATAAACAATACATAGATTCGCATACGCGTCACCAAGTTTGGCAAACACAAGAACCACGATTTATTGCGATCTAGAACAGAATATTCGCCGCGAAAACGCAAGTTGCGGAGGAGTTCTGCGTTTCGTGGTTGGATCACATACAGATAGCGGATGAAGTTGTCGTATAATGCCCAGCCTGGTAGATTCGTGAGATTTCCACGTTGACGGATTTGAGAGATGACTTCGCCCGTGGCTTCCATGTTGATGTCGTATCGGCCTGCTTGATCGGCTCTGGGCATTTCGGTAGAGGGACTGTGTAATGCGTCGTCGATGTAGGAGCTCATTTCAGAAACCGACATCCCGTGCCACACGGGGGTAGCGAATTGATAGATGTTTCGGGCATAAAGTAATCTAGATCCAATGTCGAAGATCTCCTTGCAAGTACGAAGGCATGTTGCGTCTAAGTGGCGTTGATAGATAGTTGTGATTGCGATATAAGTTTTTTCTCCATGGCCAAATCTCATTTGAACGAAGCGCTTCTGAAATGTTTCTTCGAAACTCGGTTTACTGGCGCTATCCCTCGAAAATGCCATGTCGTAATCTGCTTCTCTGTACTTTTCTTTTTGGTTTGTTGTCACTACACGGGGGACTATTGATCGATCCGGTATTTGGATAACTAGTAGGTGGCTGAGGATCATTTCTAGGATTTCTAGAGGTCCCGTCATTAGAATTGCACAGATATAATCATAGCTGGGGTTCTTACCACCCGGAAAATTAAGCAGATGATAAGGATGGCTTCTAGGACGATTCCAGCCCCCAAGGCTTCGATGAATTCCAACTTGTTCTTGCAATTTCTTCTGCTCGTTCGTAACGCAATCAATGATATCGAGACGTACCTTATTCGGATATGCTAAGCTAGGAGGTCCCGCAACCAAGTAACAATTCGGCAAGCCATAACTATTGTATGGCGTTCGGAGAGGCTGTTGCGAGATTTCCAATTTTCCATTTGCTCTTTGAAAGGTCTGTCGTTCTTTGGTTGGTGTAATTATTTTATGCGGAGTGTTATTTCGAGGCTTGAACTTGTCACGGAAATAGAGTGCTGTCAACTATTATCATCTTCGTCTAGAATAAGTGGGAAAGCTAAAAAGAAAATAGCCCTCACCATTGTCTAACATATATCTAATACCATGTTGGACAAATATCACGCCAGGTGTCTTCGTCAACTTGATGTATTCGGCAAAATCGCATTCTGAAGATTCGTAGTCGGGGTACTTTTCTTTTGCTAACGAAACGTTGTCTAGGTCCACTTCCGTGGTCCTGTTCTTCTGAAATAATAATCGTTTATCATGTTCTTGTATTTCGTACGAGAGCGGAATAATAGAAGGTATTATGGCCGCGGATGCATTTGACGCATCCTGGTCGGCTGGTGGAAGGTGTTCAGGCATTTCCACATTGTCTGCCACTGATACCTGCTCGAGATCCTGTAATATTATATCGTTCTCAGCCATGTTGATGTTGGAAACTAAAGATTTGTAGCTAAAATGTCGTCTGTTGTTTTGGATTAAGAAACTTGCCAACAAAGCGGTAATAAATAGTATAATTTGAAGTAAGATACTCCACGACCTGGGAGCGTGACACCATCAAATGACATTCACATCTTCGAGAAGTGAATCATTCTGTGTGATACGTGGCTAGTATGGGTATATGCAATTAGCTTTCATATACTACCACTGCACCACACAGCCCAAAAGGGACAAGACTAAGAATAATATCCTAGTCGCTAATAATACTATAAGAACCCATACCCACAAGTGCTAGCCTCGTCACACTACCCCCTCGGTTAAAGAAGGCTTCGTCCCGAAGCCATACAGCTAAAGCTTACTTAGGATCGTGTAATACAGCTAAACTTGGTACTTTCTAAACTATAATTTAGATAAAGGGGAATTCTATTTGGTCCCTATTAAAGATAATATTCCTCTTATAATTATCTATCAAGCTCTAAAAAGGATTTAGCTTTCCAATAAGAATCTTGCATTATCCAATTATTTAATTCACCTTCAAAAAACTCAAATTTTATAAAGCTTTTTGCAGATAATACATTTCTTGCTTTTAAAACCCAAAAAACCCAAAAATAATCTACAGGGTATTCTTAATCTTCTAATACATAGTTAGTATAAATATATGTAATTAGCTTTTATATATTATCATTACACCACATAGCCTAAAAGGAACAAGACTAAGAATAATATCCTAATCGCTAATAATACTATAAGAACCCATACCCACAAGTGCTAGCCTCGTCACACTGTGAGCATGTATACGTAGAGCCGATCGGTTTGCAGTCAGTTATTGTATTTATGATAACCACATAATCAGGTATATCAGATAAATATTCCCATGAGTACACCATTTCTCAGTGATATAATCTCTCACTTCAACTAAAGCAATTCACATAACCATCCTATTCTATTATATCAAAATATCTATTGTACATATATTTTACATACATTATTTCTAATATTTCACATTCTCATCTCATTTAATCATATCAAAATACGTAATTTACACACTACATTTCAAACATTCTTTATAACATTTTATACTCTCATCTTATTTAATTATATTAAAATACCTAATTTACGCACTTCATTTCAAACATTCCCGCACTTTCGCCCGAACTTACTCCTTTCCTCATCGTTGATATGCATGGCTTAGCCCAGCTGCCTGGGTTGTCTAGATCAACTAGAATCGGCACCAGCTGCGAATTTGTGAAAGCACCTTAGAGAAGGGGCTTCTTTGTATGATTGAGGTTGGATTAATGGATGATTTCATTTCCCTTCATAGCTTCATACAGTAATCATTTATGTCCTTGTAGTGTCACATAAGCTTATCATTTCTTAACCCCATTACTCCATACTCCTGCAGGCCACAAGTCGCACCACTGCACGAAGGGTTGTACCATCTCAAAATCACCTTAATACAACCTCAATAATGCAGATTTCCCATCGTGTATTGTGCACCATTTCCACGCCGAGTATCAGTCATTCCAAATCCCCAACCCGATATAATAGCAAGCCAATGTGAAAATGGTCACCCAAACGTCAACCATATCGTTCACTGATGCATATATGGATACCAGCACTCGATGAATTCCAAAACTGGCGGAAGCTGCCTAAGATCTGAATCCCAGCATCCCCTAGATACTTCCTCGTCAGTTGATAGTTTTAAACCATGATTAGCTGACACCATAGACTTACAATTTCGTCAAATAACACATATGACCAGCCCCAAGATTGTTGATTACACAATAGTAATAACATATCGCTCTTCTGGCCACTCCTGGTTGTCTATCATCTCCGCGCCTGTCTCTGCACATATTTCCTCAGGAGTCTTTACCCTCTCTTGTATTCTGGCATTGTTATAGAAAGCGTTTTGTTCGTGGTCTGACATTAAAAAAGCCCCAATTCTAAAGAATTCACCTTTTTTTGTCCTAGTAGGTTAATTACGATTCCAGCAACAATATCGAACGATTCCTTAGAAGCGATCAGATCCATTAGGTATACTTCTGGATTTGGTTCGTCATCGTCTTTCTCTAGACAATCTAAACTAATAGCAACATAGTCACATTCGTTGCCGACCCGTATTCGAACTTGTTCGCTGACATTGGGGTTTTCCGAATTGTCATATAAGTAGCCCTTTATTATGGCAGAAAAAGAAATACGGATTACTCCGTTGGTAACTTGACCAAAAGGATCATGTCCATAAAGTGACGTGTTTGCCTCTACAACATGTGCCTTAAGATTAAAGCCGCTATATAGAAGCACAGGTTTCCAGGTAACCTTTGAATCAATAGAAGCCCACTAATATATAGAGAGTTAGTTATACCCTTTACAATGTGTGCTGAAGGGAACGAAACAATATTTTCGCCATAGAATGAAATGTACAATGAAATATTAATTTCAGCTGCAAAAGAAATATATGTTTGATGATACTCACAGACCAAGTCGGTGCTCGCCATGCCGGTCGCGTAGATAACTTAATGCCCCAAGGTTCATCTTTAAACCAGCATAGATTCTTCTCAATTTCGTGTCTCCATATCCCCGCAAGATACTGGTCACCCGTCTTCTTATGGATTTGCCTTGCAATTCCCGAGATTGCTGGTAGTTTGTCTTTCGCGTAGGTTAACTTAGCTACACAGTACAATTTTACGATATTTCGCCAGAAGTCTAGACTATCAAGCTGTTGCGAACCGCAAACCAGCGGGGGCACGTCGCTCCAGAAGTGCCTGTGTGAGGTGCTAAATCCATCGGGTTGCTTCTCAATTGCAAATATGGTACGGCATTCCCATGCTGCGCCTCGATCGCCAAAGTGGATTGTTCGTGGCGCTAATACTTTCTCTTGAATCGCCCAGGCTCTGGATGCCAAATGCGACTTTGTGATTGTATTCTCGTAGACTCTTGAATGAGAAAATTGTTGCAGTTTTTGCCCATCTTGTGTAGTTATCCTAGCTCGGAACCCATGTCCAAAATCTGATCGCTTCAGAAAACATCCCTGGCTACTGTCCCTCGCAGATGATGCAGCTATGTTAATGGTTGAGCCTGCATAAACTGCATACATGAGAGCAGATTCTATTTGCCAATCATTCTCGTCGTCTTGAATAATGCATAAAGAGTCAATCCATAGAAATTCAATCCCTATCGTTTTGGCGATCACAATAGCATCTTTGAAGGTCTTCGGGAGGTCTTCAGCCGATATTGACAGTGTGAATGAATTCAGATTCTTCTTCTTAAGCTCTATAAAGCTTCGAGAACCCCAACAATGTGATAAAGTAGCATATCTTGGTCTTTGAGAATACTCGGAACTTAGAACCAGTCGCAACGAGTCGCCAGCAATCGAGATTAGTCTAGTTGGAGAAGGGACATCAAAGTTGGTTCTGCATTTTTCATGTCGTTCAGAACAAGTCGTCAACCAGTTTCTCGCAGTTTGCAAAACATTAATCTCATTATCATAACAATTGACTAGAAACAGTTAAATGAATTCTTTGAAGTCGCAAGTCGAGTATAACATACCAGAATCTGGAAGTGAATTTGAACTTATCCAGAAAGAGCTAAATGAGGATTCTGAGAACCGCATGTGTTTTGTGAATTTGCCACCAGGCCAACCGAAATATATAGCACCGCCAACCCCATGATATATACGTATCGTCGCATACTTATGTAGTTGGTAGAAACGCAATTCAACTTTTCGAAAGGTCTCAAGATGGCTTTCGTCTTTGACGGTTTGTAATATGAGCGCGCAGAATCTGCACCCAGAGCGTGCGGACCCTTCAAGTTCAAATGTGCTATATGATGGGTTTTGACTACCATATCCGGGCCAGTTGTCAAATGTATATTGACATTTTATGCAGAAGGTTCCGCTGGCGATGGAATGGTTATCAGGAGATGGCGTTGCTTGATTTATTAACTGTTCAACCAACTCTGCATCAAGCTCATCAAACTTCACATCTTTAATCGCATCCATCACTCCGACACTGTCATATTCTTTATACCACTCTTGGAGTTTTGTGTTCTCAACCCGTCTGGTCGACCCCGCCTGATAAACCGCTATCATCTGTGCGGCAAGCTGGTCCTCGCGTGATTGGTCAAATTCCATGATGTTGGCAATCGTGTTTGAATCTCCACAGAGAGAAAACAAAATAATAATTGATATTTAGACCGGGAAATAAAAGAAGATCATTATATTCCTTGTTTTTTTGTGCGAGGGAAATGGTTTCTTATCGCCTTATCATCTTACACGTCGTACTGGTGGCACCGGTTTAGTCTTCTGATTCCACAGCATGCTATTCATTGGGTAATTTGCCTCACAACTACCTAGGTAGTACCTATTACCTTATAGTATTGGGTCTTTTGGGTTTTGCCAACAAATCAATTCCAACCTACTCTTTCTCCACCTGCAAATACCACCTCAACTGCCCAAAAAAGTGACTCTTTAGCCCTGGTATACCACACAACCTTTCTATACTCGTACCCACTCAATGATTCCCTCCAACCGCCTTCTACTTCCTAACCTTCCCTTTTAACTCATAGCATCTCCTCCCTCTCAAACTTATTTCTTACTCCACACACACCGCCACCTCCTATGAAAAGGCAGGATTAATGTCTCGGTGAATTTTCCCAAATCATCAGTCTCCGCTTTCTTGTCTTACACTCTACATTTACGGGCGGTTTCCAGATCACCAAATCCGTAATTTGAGTACTTACTTTAAGCCCATCTCGCATTTTCATCGTCGTACAGTATCCAAAGTATCTCTGAACACTAGAACCAGAAGCAGAATAATCTTATTTTCCCCTAATTTATAGGATGGATTCACACCATTTCCTAGCCGTATAACACGAGCTTAGACCCTGCACTATTGTACCTCTAAATTTAATCACCATAAGGAGGTACATTGAGGATATATTAGTCGTCGTCGCCCTAATATAAAGTCTACATTACATAGTAATGCCGCTCTTAGTGGCTGTTCCATACATGAATATCCAAGTTTTGAAACGGGTCAAAAATCAAATTCGCTGCTTACCACTGCAAATCTAAACCCGCCGGCTACCCCGCAATAGATTCACATCGAAATGTTTGAGCAATTCCTTCTTTTTCAGTTAATTTATATGGCATCAATGTGATATTAACTACAAAAGTCCATTAAAAACGCATCCAGAAGGGACAGAGAGAACTGAACGACCAGCAAGTTGCTTGGTACCGAAACTTAATTCCAGTAACCCAGAGGAGGATTATGCCTATTTGCATAGAAATCCGGCCACTAGGTACCTCTTCCCCCTCGCCACCATGTCACTCAGACACGCCCTTGTCCCGATATGGTCTTGTATAGAACCGATTGATTGTCTCTTTGGCAAAGTCAACTGGTATCTTTGTGGAAATTCTTTGCCAGGGTAATTTGCCATTCATCCTCTCCATTCTACCACCGACGACTAAGATATTGAGAGAACATCGTCAACTCTTTCAAAAGTTATAAATTGTATGGAACAGAATCTATTGTACGGCGATATCAAACAGTTAAAACTACTGTAAAAGCTAATGAATAGATATTTGGGATTGTTATCTGCACTGAAACTACCAGAAAGTCTTTCTGATTCCATCAACGATAAAGTGTTTCTTTTGTTTTCTTGCCTTTCTATCTTGTATAAGTCCCAAGCATAAGAGCGCGTGTATTACTCTTGAAACTCCATTGTTAATATTATTTGTCTACCATACCGGCATTGGAGGTAGACTCTATAGCTGTGTTATGAAAATTTCAGCCAGAGCCAGGTCAACCTGGTTGATAGAATGAACCCTGGTCATTTGGAATCTGCCATATGTACAAGTGAGTCACTGTTTAATAGATTTATTCCATATAACAGACAATGATGTTGGTGAATCTCAAGAAGATGTACAGTTAGTTTTAGGCATGCTAAAAATGCATTGGGATATAAAAGTACTAGCTCCTTCATTTCTTCAGTGTCAGCTTATATTTTGCATTCCCGCACCAGCTAGCGTACGTAGATTTACCACTATCTAATTATATTACTTTTTGTCTCTATTACAGTACAGCTAGTATCCGTAGTCTTCAAGTTTCATTGTTCACACAATTCAAGATTATTGAAGGTTTGCAGTAATCATTGAATTGATGAGTAGAGCTGCCATAAAACTCCCCCATGCAGAAACTTAATTCATGTCTCTATATAGATACATTCACAGATATCAACGTATGTGAGTTTGGTTCAAGAAGTGGATCCAACTATGCAAGTGTATTGTAAGATTATCATTTCCTATTTAACTCAGCTGTCTTGACATCCAGCAGCAGACAAGTCTCGATACATCCAATCCTTCTATAAATATTCTAAATCTTTACTTGCCAGGTTTTGAAGACTTTCCTAACCATTTCTCTTAAATTATTTCTCCATCATGGCAAAGAAAACCCGAAAGAAGAACTCCGCTAACAACTCCCTGGACAATTCCCCAGACAAGCAAAGGCTGTGGAATCATTGTCATCTAGACCAAATACAAGTCGAACATCTGATGAAACTGTATGAGCATGATAAAATATTACAAGAGACATTGACAAAGGCTCTGAAGAAGCATCGGAGACTGGAACCCAAGGAAGCACTTCAGAAATATGTAACCAAGAAGTGGACTCAGGGGGTGTTCTTTGCCATTGATGGGCAGAGATATATTATCTCAAAAGGTTTGCACTCCTTCATTTTGCTATAGTACTCCATCTTTAACATGATATATGGTAGATATAAATCTTTCTTTTCACAAGCAAACCATCCGTCCATGGTACAAAAAACATCGGGTCGGAAGCTGTAAAATAGGTTATAGAGACTATTGTATAGTCCCATTCCGAAATTTGAGGCAAGTTGACCATGTCAATAAGAAGTTGAAACAATTGGAGGATTTTGAGGGGCTAGGTTGCCACAAGAGTTTGAAAGGCTGGTTCTTACCACCTGAACACCCCCGGCACTTCTTGAATTTTCCTGAAGGTAAGTCTGAAGGCTCAAGAGTCTTAGTTCAACAAATGGCCGCAAGGATATCTAATCTAACATTTTCTTAGAAATTCAAACTCAAATCTTAGGGTATTGTTTCGAATTCCCAAACGCCGCCATGATCCCACATGTTGTCACCTGTAATTGGAAACAGCATTTCCGGCAACCGGGTTATTCTATAATAATGAACGGTAAACGACTTAACGATTTTACAGTTTCCACCCACCGCATAGTACGTACTGATGAGGATGGGCTTTACACCGAATTGCGCCGAGTTCGCAGAGCTCCGATGGATGCCACGTTTCTCCGTACTTGCAAAGCATTCAAGATGCACGGTGCCAGCATGCTATTCAGCTGTCGTACTTTTTCATTTAACATGAACAAGCCCACTTTGGAGGGTAGTCCCCCTACATTGATGAAAATGGCGGAATATAGGCCAAATGCTTATAAACCCATAAAGGACGTCTGTGGAAATTTCTATCCTTGGGGGGGAAACTATGATGACAAAATCGCGGATGGAATACGTTGTGTCCAGAGGCGAGTCTATATCAAGACGCTGCCCGGCTGGGCTTATTTCGACCCCTTGCTTCGGTTTTTGTGGACAATTGGTTCAACGAATGCGAGGCTTTTGCGAACCCTAGAATTCGGTGGCAGCGTAAAAACCCATAAATGCTCAGTGGAGAGATGTTTGCTCGAGTGCACCGATGGATTAGTGGAGAGCATGCAAATATACATATCGTTCATCAATATCCTATGCCCCGGCGTTCATACGATAATACTCACGGTATCTAAAGATCCGGTAAGAGATGATACCGAGGATACTGCAGCCGAGGACGATAGCTTCGCAAAGGCATTCCTTCCCTTTTTGGAAAACGATGTTCGAAGTTTAGAGAACGTTAAGAGGCTTGTGGTTAGAGAACCGAATCGTCGATCTGAAAAGTCAATGAATGAAGACTTAATCTCTCCAAAAATTGAATCTCAACTTAAAGCGGCTGAAATTGCAGAGGACACTATAGCATGGTTTGCAAATAGAGCAGCTGGGATGACGGCTGCTGGAGAGGGTATCTAAAGACCGCAGCAATATTTGAGTTTGAGGGGAATTTAAGATAATTTGACGGTATTTGGATCTTGTGGGGGTCGATTTCTTTCGGCGGGCCAATTCTGTATTCAGATTTGGATCAAGATGCTTTCTAGCATGATGTACTTAGTCTCTCCGATCACTTTTGCAACATTTTATTTCTCTGTTATACATCTCTAATTGCCGCAAGGAAAATCGAAATGATGGAAACCTGAATCACACTTACGAAGCAGATCAATAGTTTGGCTAAGCAAAGACACAGTAATGGATGGATTGGTCAAATTATCAAGTATCTCTATAAGACCAATCGAGAACTGTATACGTCACATTTTCTTCAACATGAGGATTCGCAAGTGGGTACTTATTCATTGGACATTATGAGGTACTTTTGAATTTGAAAACTTCATATACAATCCTCTTGTCTCTTCCTTCATTGGTCGGCAACAAGAGGGATTGTCAATCCTTACTGACAAATTTCCATTGAAAAGTTGGAACCTTCCATCAGATAAAGAAGGCTAAGTCTGCAGCTGAAATAGGCTAGGTACATTCATGGTGAATGTCACTATAGAAAGTTCACTTACTGTACATAAATGATCCACCGAAACATAATGTATGGAAAGACTTCTATTATGGATATTATAATCATTGTGAGGCTACAATGGGGTGAACCTAGCATATCCTGTACCTAGTCAAAGAGGAAGGAGGATTGGACTGGTGTTGCTAATTTTTGGTGATGATACGTTGTGTGGTGTGTATTTATTTCGTTATAAAACGAGTTGTTGGATAAATGAATGATTGATTGGTAAAGTGAGTGATAAGGTGCTTGAGTATGGAGAGAGCTGGTGAAATAAAGAGGCGATAACTAAAATGAAGAAGTAATCCAGTTCATTTTGACTCAGAAGTTCCCACCCATCACTAGATTAGCTCTGCTCAACACTGACCATCTCTAGCGTCCTGATAGTTTCTTCCTCTCGTGCCCATTGATACGCTCTACACTTAAACCAGTACATTGTCTCCTCCGCAAACTCCACCATCTCGTCTCTCACATATATTTCCAAAACCCGAACCG
>JWJA01004709.1:0-15341 GCA_000812885.1 Lanzia echinophila
AGTATATGATGTATTTTGAGTGCAACATTCAATATATCTTTCTCTCTCTTTTTTTTTTGGTCGATTATTTGGTGATTAATTATAGCGAATGATGTCCGATAATTGAACGAATTCTTGTATTCCGATACTCAAATCTCATGCATCTAAGAACCAAGTACACAAGCAACTTTTTCTTTGTTTTGTTCCTATATGATATCGCGTGATTTGAATGATCGGATTAAAGATTTTCGAATAATTTATTTGTGTAAGGCGAAGATGAGGAGATGGAGTTGGAGATGGAGATGGAGAAGAAGTTCAAGTGGAGAGATGGAGAGATGGAGATGGAACTACAAATCAAGAAAAGAGAGGGCTTGATTATGATACCTTAAGGCGGTTCTTAAAATATTTACGGAGGTGAGTGAGCTTTTGAGATGAGATCCCCCAGAACAAAGAAAATCATCAAAGATAGCGGCAAATAATTTTAAAATGTGCGGTGGGTGCACTGTTCTCAAACTTATTTTGATTTGATATTCTTTCCTGAACCATATATCAATAATAAAGTAGTTCTATTGGATCTACATACTGAAAAGTTATAAAAAAAACGTAGCGTAATACTTTTTCGTATATATATACCTACTATCTACAGTTAATGAATGATACGGTTGTAGACAACCCCAAGTTTTTCGATACTTGGTACAGTAGCATTGAGATGCTTTGCTTTCAGCCATTTTTAAGCCATAGATATATATCCATCTATCCAGCTTAATTTTTATCCGAGACGGAAATTCCGAAAACATACTTCGCAAAAAAAAGGCATTTTTGGGGGGAATATGAGACAAATTGTGCCTCTTTTCGAATTCTAAAATAACCAAACCCTATCTGTTCCCAGAAGCGCTCCAAAGTTATGAAAAAAAAACGGCATTATTATACCATACAATTCAATATCATATTGGAAAGAAGATTACAAGGGATATACTTTTAAAACGCTAACTATACCAGGTACTTTTTGAATGTCACTTCACTATAACAGTAATACAACCCTCCCCATATCTATCTCCATATTTCCTCAATTTCCCCTCACTTATCGTACTGCATTCTGCATCTCAACACCCATCTACCCATCTTTACCATCATCTTGATCAAAGTGGCATCATTATGTATATTCGTAGCATGGGCATGGGCAGGGGCATGAGCATGAGCATGAGCATGAGCATGAGCATGAGCATGAGCATGAGCATGAGCATGAGCATGAGCATGATATGATCACAAGTTATAGATTCATCCGAAGAATCATGTTGTTATCACGATAATATTCCTAGATTTCAAATAAACTAATCGACGATGATCTATGATGTTATCTTCTCATCGTTGTCAGTTACAAGTTGATATTTGAAGCTGTCTAATGAAGTTACTTAAAGGTTGCGAGCTGCCAACTCTAGAATTTCCACTAGTTAACCTAAATGAATGTCAGTGAGGCTGGCGGTAAAGTATACTTTAACAACCCAACTTAGAATTTAATAAATCTAGACCCTTTACAACTTTAAGAATCACCTACCTAGTGCTATGTCATACTCTGTTCAGTTCGTATTTTATGTCAAAATTTAAATTATGAGTATGAACTACGGAACTCCCGGTGTAAGTAGTATACTTTTTGATAGCGACGACAACCTCATTTTCATATATCCTCATCACATCTTGGGGAAATAAATCAAGCTTTTTACCTAGATCCCTAAAAGATTTTCCTTCCCCTCCTTCTTTTTGATTGATTTTCTCATTATTAGTAATTTCCCGTATAATTCCCAGTCATCTTCCTTTACCTACGTCCCTATTAGGTACTCTACTAGGCTAAACATGCAACTGGAGATGTATGAACCCCTGTATCAATCTGCAATGGCCCCTACTCCAAAAGATTCCTATTTTAGCATAAGCGCGAAAACTTGCCGTCGATCAATCTCCCAAAAGAAAGCTTAACAAAAGTAATCACGAGAGACATTTATACTCTAGAGTCTAAAGAGAAGAAAATGATTTCACATCAGAATTAGAATTACAAACACGTTATTTCAAGACTTTTGATTCGCTGATATACCGAAAATAAGCCTACCTGGGGTCGGCAATTATAATCATTACCCATAAAAATTGACATTTTACCTTAACCCCCCAACCTTGCCACAGTACAGTATTGACAGTACTACGCTACTAATCCAAACCATACCTTTTCCCGCCCGATAATCGGAACCTTCGGAATTTCAAGTAAAAAAAAAGAAGAAGAATTTATACTACCCGACTCAAGTACTATTCTGACATACAACGTGCCCCGTTCGTTCGTTCGTTTAGAAAATATGCCTCCAACGCAGTTGCCCGAATCGGGTAATCCATTGTAAGTTTAATTATGTTGTATTCCTTGTTGGTAAGTTGGGTCACGAGTCGATTGTTGATATTGAGTTTTTTTTTTTAGGGTTTTCTTTGATATTACGATTGGAGGTATGTTATGTTTATCGGTTTGGTTCTTCTCCAGCTATACCACTTATACTCGGAGGGCTGGCATGGAAAGTTCCACTGTCCTGTGACTGACATTGTCTTCACCTTCACCTTCACGTGATTACGCCTGATATATCTATCCCATTTGCACACAAGGGTCTATAGCATCCAAGTGATTCTCAAGGCTCCCATCCAAGAAGCCTTCTCGAGCTCTGCGGATCAGTTTACCGCGTCGGCGCCATCTGAGATGTACATATTCATGCATATATCGGAGCTGATATCGGGGGCTGTTTGATATGATATATGAATTCATGCCGAAGATGCTATATTTATATCCTTCCGCCATCCACCAAGCTGAAGCATGAACCCAAATCTCCATCTCTAGATCTAACAAAATCCTAGGCGAGCCACTTGGCCGAATCCAATTCGAACTCTTCGCAGATACCGTTCCCAAAACAGCCGAAAATTTCCGTCAGTTCTGTACGGGCGAGACTAAGAATCATCTCGGTCGACCACAGGGATATAAGGGTAGCAAGTTTCATCGAATTGTATGTATTTGTACCTCCTTGCTTTTCGAGAATCTTGAATCCAAACCCATGTAGATCCCTATCACCCACCCACCTACCTACCTCCGTTCATTAAAAATCGATCAATATCTAACGATATCATGCAAAATATAGATCAAAGATTTCATGTGCCAGGGCGGTGATTTCATCAATGGAGATGGTACTGGCTCGACTTGCATCTACGGCATGAATCAATTCGACGACGAGAATTTTACTAGAAAGCATAATGAGCCTGGTTTACTCTCTATGGCTGTATGTTTCCCATTACCTCTTTCCGCCGATACCCCCTCATCACCACCATAGCATCCCCCCAATCCAGTAACCCAACCAACCAACTAACACACAAAAAACAGAACGCAGGCCCCAACACCAACGGCTCCCAATTCTTCATAACTACTGTGCCAACACCCTTCCTAGACAATAAACACGTTGTCTTTGGCAAAGTGGTCGATGGCATGGACGTAGTTCGCAAAATGGAAAACACGCGCAAGAATGCGAAGGATGTGCCGAATTTGCCCATTGTAGTGAGTTTGTGTGGGGAGATGTGATGTGTGATTTGGGAGAGGAGGAAGGGGAAAGTTGATTGGTGAGGTGAGAGGGGTAGTAGAAGGGGCTAGGGTTGATATCGTCACAGAAGTGAACTCGGAAAAGTGCTTGCTCCTTATTCTATGACATGATACCAATCAGTAGGTATGCGCTGCATGGCTTTGTGTACGTATGGAGTTGAGAGATAGATTGGGTGACGTGAAATGAAAATGTGAAAAGTAAAACGACGAAATCTCGTCGTGAACGTAATCAAGTTTGATCTACAACAACACAACACGCAAAACAAAATAAATATGGTCCTGACAAACATAGATCGACAGGATATAAAAACCCAGATCAGATGTGAATGAGATGAGATGAGATGAGCGGATACATTGGTGGGGTTTAATTTACACTGCATATGAATTACGACATGGGATATTGAAAACGTCTCGTGTTTCGGATTACCCGCCGACGCGAACGCGAACGAGATCGATGCACTCGTACTCGGGAGGGGGGTTTTTCTTTTTCGCGCGAATGGTATTGTTTGGGTATGAATGTATGAATGAATGAATGGGTGGATAGATGGATATACTTTCTTGTTTCATTGCTTGCATGAGCGTCTATTACTACTGTATTGCGATGCTGCACGTTTTGTGGACGGGAATACTTCGTTCGTCCTGCAATTTGATGGGAGGGGTAGAGGGATGTTAAGATGATTCGCATATGCAAGCAAGTAAGTATGCAAGTAAGTAACTACCTGGTGGATATGTATACATGTAAAAGAAATACATAACTGTATTGCAATAGGAGGTCCAGTACCGTTTCCCCACCACTCATTCTCGTTTCGTTTCCTTGCAGGTAGTTTCACCTCATCCCATCTCATATCAACAGCTAGCCCATACTAGCATTTTGTTTTGTCCAGCTGTTCATCTGATCTCTGCATGCCAAGAACAGTTTTAGATAGCCCATTGAAGTTTAAACTGAAGTCAGATTGAAGTCAGATAGAGTAGCAGATATCAAGTTCTCTGGGTGCAAAGAGAGAAGTCTGCCACTCCCTATTCCCAAGAAGCCGGTTCACTTTATAATCTTCGTATTATGTAGTAATCAAAGTCATCATCAGTATACTGTTTCTGTCGCTGTCGTCAAGTCACATTCTCAAATCATATCGCATCACGTAAAAAATACCAAAAGTTGTAAAATATCATATGTATTTCGTGCTCCATATCACCACTCCACTGTACATCCATCTCAAATGTTCCGGAAACGTGAAATAAAAGGAAATTAAAAGAAAACCCCCTCCAAAACTCCATTCCAAAACTCCAAAATAGTATAACAATGAAAGAAAAATGCCTGCCATGCCATGCCATTCCTCCTAAACACCTGAAGTAATTGAGATCCTGGGTATCATTTTTGCCTGGTGAGTTGCCTCGACCGAACCGAATCATTTTATCTATCATATATGCAAGGTATCTAGAAACAATATAACCACCACCTAATCTTGTGCGCCGTGCGTTGAAAAAAGGAAAAAAACAAACAATGAAATTAGAAATAACAAATTGGGCTAGCTCTGCTTGCTCAACCCAACTCAACTCATTCAAACCACCTCTCGTCCTCGAATCTTCGGGGACCGTGGCATGAACGGAAGTACAGTCGGATTGGAACCAGAACCAGTAATTCCCGTAGCAGCGGCAGTCACACCCGCCGTACCGGGCTGTCGGGTGACAGTTGTGGTTGAGGTGGTATAATGACGGGAGCTGGAAGACACGGGCGAGCCTACACTGGTAGCGACGGCGCCAGCAGCACCGGCAGCCGAGGTAGCTGCTGTTGAGCTTGCGAGCCATGCGGGAGGCGTGGGAGAGGCGAACAGCGAGGTGATTGAGCGAGTCTCATAAGTCTTTTGACTGGCGGTTGGATCGACGACGAATGGGTAGAGCATTTGAGACCATTGCGCGTTGGAGTTGTAGTCTTGGCCTTCCGTCTCATACTTGAGTGGTTGCGTGTCGTTGGCATCTGAGGTATAGATATTAATGTCTGCGCAGCTGGTATAAGTTTGGTTGGTGGTGATACTAGCGTCCGCGGTGTTCAAGGTTGGCCAATCCCATACCCAGTAGATGGAGTAGTCCGCATTTACTGTGACATCTGAGGGAATTCGGAAGTCAGTTTGGCAGGCGAGACTGTCTCCTGTCCAGGTATCCGCGGTATGGTTGTAAGCATTAGCTCGCATGGTAGCAAGGGTTTCTCCGTTGGCGAAGGTGAGAGGATCCGCGCCACCATTGACGTTACCGGCAAGGTAGCATTCCATATCGTCGAAGTACTGAACAGCGAGGAGCTTCCCGCGTTTATCGCCACCGGTTCCGTCTGCGTTCCAAGCTTTGACAATACCGTATGTATCGGTTGCCTTGGAATCCTCAGTGCCATAGACATAAACGAGCCCGCTACCAAAACCCTTAGCTGCTGTGGCGGTCGCCGCTTGGTTCGGTTCAGTAACGTGACCATTTTCCAAGTATCTCATGGCAACGAACTCTCCTGCTAATGCCTGCAAATTAGGGTATGTATCGGCCCCAAAGGGTTGTGTGGAGCCTGGTTGCTGTGTTGGAGCGCAGATGAGCTGGTCGTCCAGGACGCCTTGGAGTTCATAAACGTTTTTCGCGGGATCAGAAGCAGCGGTTCGCGGGTAATAGCCTCGTGGGTAGCCTACGGTGCCTACAAAAGTGCCATTTGATGCTATTCTAGTGATCTGATCTGTCCACGTATGGGCAGAGACTTTGTGAACAGCGGTGAGCAAGACGAATGCCACAAAGCTGTTCAATCCGGAGATTGTGGACTTCATGTTATAGACTTGGTGATTTCGGGTTGCGGTTGTTTGTGGTAACGATGTTTCCTTGCCTGCAAGGAACTCGATGTGGCTTCGAGTATCTGTTTCAAATGGGTCGAGGACTGATAAAGAGTTTTGACTTTTGGATAGAAGTTTCTCGAGATTAACAGTGTGTGAAAGGTTATTGTGTGTGTGTGTATGTGCGACAGTGTGTCTGATGAACGAAGGAAAGGGTACAGAATGGAAAATGAATGAAAATATATAGATGATTCCGGAATGATTGTTCTTATTATCAGCACTGCTGAACAATAATAATGTTTGAGTAATAGCAGGTATTTGTGAGCAAAAACTATCTATTGTATGAATCAAGAAAGTTGTAATTGTAATAAAAGTTGAACAATAGATGAGAATTTGTAGAACAACTCTTTAGTGAATAGCACAACAGATGGAGAACAATAAGCAAACAGAATAACAATAAAACAAAGACACAATCAAACATTTAAAAGAAATTTTTTGATAGATAGAGAGAGAGTTGGGGGGGGGGAGAGAGAGACAAGGAAGGTTTGTTTTCTATTCGAGAACAAAGGGCCTTTTGCTTTATCCTTTTTTTGTAATACTTATTTATACCAAGGATGGGAATCAAACAACCCCAAGATGACTTTGCGTACGGGAGTTAGAGGTTATGGTATCTCACCATTGAATGACTGGTGTAAAATGAGTGGTGAGAGGGGTGAGTGAGTACTAGGTAGTCAAGAGAGAATAGATAAAAAAGACAGGGATTTGAAAGTCTGGAAGTTTTTAACTAAATGTTTCTTATATAAATAAATAAATAAAATTTAGAAACAAATTTGGTATGAAAAGAGGAAAAATGAAATATGGAATACCTACCTAGGTAGTTTCTAACTACATAATTTTTCCCTTGGTTGGTGGTGGTCAAGTAGGAATAATCTAGGTCTCTATCAAAAGTTTCTAAAGTTCCATCCTCGCGCTATGATTATTACGCAAGAGTTTACTAGCATTATGCGTAGGAAACCTTAAAAGCTGTTGTTGGTTGTTCTAAAGTTGGGAGGAAACATCCATAAGATTTGTTAAAAGCGGGGTGATTTGATTATGCAGGGGTCTTTTTTTTATTATTGTTTTATCGAGGGGCTTTTCTTTGTGTATGGAAATTCTAGATTATTGTTTGCAGTTGTAGTTATAAATCAATTAAAACCAATCAAGATAATTTGTGATGTTCAATATGGAATTCTAAAAGATCCATTATACAAAAATATATATTAAAAAAAAAATAAAAATATACATATTATCTAAATACTCTCATTACCAACCAACCAACATCTATCTACTACCTGGTACCTCTCTTGGATATTTTCAGAAGGTCTTGTTAATTGGATATTAACACATCAAGGTCAGAATGTTGGTGAGAGGATGAGGCTATTCAAGTGGCTCAATAACCAACATAACATCAATCAATACCTACATACCTAGGTACCAGTATGTAAAAATAATTGGATTAATTATTGTTTACCTAGGTAGGTAGTAATAATATTGATAAAGAATTATAGGATGAACCATTCAGATGTTTCATCAATTTTTTATATCGTCTGTTTCTGTTTTTTGAAACTTCCGCTCAGAAAGTTTACTTACTTTTACTTACTATAAGATGAAATGTTGAAATGTTGAAATGTTTCAGCAAGGAAAGCATCAAGTATCGCCATTGTTTCCAAATTTTCGTGGTGGTAAGTAATGGAAAGAAACTTTTATATCTCCATATAGACTCACTCATAAGTGTAAGGTTACTTCCCGTCTTCCCAAGGTAAAAATGGTGGTAGTATTAACATGGCGAGCGAGCATGGGAACTTTAACCTTGTTTTGAGTACAACACCAGAATCTTGGATGAACCTGAGATCTCTCTGATTCAAACATTTACATATCTTCTTCAAGCAATAACTAAATATAATTAAATATTATTATACGATTTGAAACATCTACATTTATTTATATTTATATTCACATTCATTTATTTTCATATTTATATTTATATTTACATTTACATTTATTTATTTATTTATTTTTATATTTATTTTTTACATTTATTTTTACATTTATATTTACATTTATTTATATTTACATTTATTTTTACATTTACATTTATTTTTATATTTACATCTACATTTACATCTACATTTACATCTACATTTCTCAATTATTACTGTATTGTAATAAGTTTCTATCCATTCACACTCCAATCATTTGTACTAACCAAACAATCTAGTTGATCAAACAATCTGATGTTATACAGTACCTGCCCCAGTATCCACTACAAAATCATGAATGACATCAGATGCTCCAAGCTTCAATTTATTTTGAATAGACAAGACAGGTTGCATTGCAGCACAACATAGCTTCAGCGCCTACAGTAAACATTTTGATCCTTCAGCCTTAGTTTTGGCTACCATAAGGCTGTGCTGTGCCTGTGTTGTGCACCTTCGCATTCCTTTGACCTCCAACAAACAATCCAAACGATTAACGTTATCTCTAGATTCCACAAAATATACCGTCCATAACAGGTCCAACCCTCTCAAGATTCTAGAGTTGCGCTTCATTGGGCCCTTTCTTGTTGATATGTGGACATCGACCTCATCTGCCAATTTTATTTCTTCTAGATTATTCTCGGCATCTATTTCGGCACCCATCTCAGCATAAACACATCCATTCCATGGAACACTTCTAGAAGGCTGTGACGATCCGCCAACCCAAGGCACCCACCCATTCATTCAGCATGACCAAACCCAGCCCCCCTCCAACTCCACCTCCAACCCTACCCACAACCAGCTTCGTCACTCGGCGCCTCAACTCATCCACCTTCCTCATCGCCGAAAACGACCTCTACGGCGAGCAGCCCTACATATACGTGAAAATCCATCCGTCCCACATCATCCTCACCGACACCGGCTGCAACTCACCACTGCACCCTTCTCACCAACTCACCACTCTCCGTCACTACCTCGAAACCTATCCCCTTCCCCTCAACAACCACCACCCACTTAACCCCTCTGGTCAGCACCCCTACATCATAATCCTCACACACTGCCACTACGACCACATCTTAGGAATTTCTCAATTCCTCTCCTCAAACCCTATTATTGTAGCTTCAGAGCTGGGCAAATCCTTTATCGAGGATGATTTACCCACGAATTCGCTTTGCAAATACGTAGTCCCAGCTGTGACGACTCCCAGTTTCGAAGTTACGCGTTGGATCAAGCAATTAGAGTATTTTTCGCTAGGAAATGTGCATTTTCGTATTCAGTTCTTGCAGATTCCGGGACATACGCCTGAGTGAGTTTTGAGGTTTCTTGATTCTGCTGCTGCTGCTTTGCTATAGTTCTATTTCCTAAATTCTTCATGTTCTAATTCTAGGAAATTTCAATTTCAATTAAGGATGTGATCTTCTCTCGAGTTTGTAAGAATACTCCTGGGGAGTGTGATTTTCAAGAGCTTCTCTTCTCCGAGGCGCGTATAACACCCAGGCACAGTCTGGAGGATACCTTTTACCCCTCTGCATATGGCCGGTCATGAGTATGACCTAATATTATTGATTCATGGAGTGAAACATACCACATTCAACCATCAATCAAGACCTCGAAAAAAAAGCACAATGAGTTTTGATTCCCCCCAGAAAAGAAAATAATGCACAAAACGTCCACAATAGCACAGTTCAATTCCGTCCAGCCATCAAACCACAGCATTCAATCAATCATCTCCAATTCCAAAACCAGTCCCCAAATCAATGACCACAGAACCTAACACTCACCCTCACCTTTCAAACCCAAACTAACAAAGCACAGTTCCCTCGCATGGTACGACCTAACCACGCACATCCTCTTCACGGGGGACACACTCTACACCCTCCACCGAGACCCCTCAATCCCCACTCTCCCCCCCTCCGGCGACGTACCCTCTCTACCCGCCTCACAAGCGGCCATCATCTTCCCCGAAGAAGGCGGCTCCATAATTCAATATATGTCTTCTCTTCGACTCCTAATATCATTTGTTCAGCATCGAAATGCCGATCTCTTGAAGCAGGAAGAGGAGCAAGAGCAAGATCAAAAGCAGAACCAGGAGCAAGTGTTTATATCTATATCTACATCTAAATCTACATACGAAACCCCCTCCTCACATACAAGAACCATAAATAAAAAAACACCCTCAACAACACCCCCACTCCCCAAACAACAAGCAAGAGTAACCCTCTCCGCTAGCCACCAAACCTACAACATCGACGCCGAAACCTCTCTCCTCACAGTACAAGCCCTATTCCAGCGCATCATCGCCGGAGACGTGCCCGTAAGGCGCAGCGGCGAGAAGCGCGGCGTCGTGCATGATTATTGGGTTGAGGATGACGAGTCCGAGTCCAAGGCGCGGTATGGGGTTATGGCGCCACGACATCTTGTCGAGGAGGCTAGGATGCATTTCGGCATTCATCTTGTTGCTGACTGAGTCTTGAATTTGGCTGCTGGGTGGGTTTTGCGTAGGGAGAGGAGAGAATAGATGTTGATTTCTGTTGTTGGGGTTTTCTATTTCTATGATAGGTAAGGGCGTTGCTGTGCAGTAGTAACCCATCAATCACTTGCTGTGCTGTGCTGGCTATGCTAGATTTCATGAAGATTTCATATTCGTAATGATGATGCAGATATAGACTTAACACCAGTCGAGCTGCCGCTCTAGATCAGGATTAGAACCTTAAATAAAACAAACCATATTACATCATGTTACAAACTGGCAATGATTCGATTCATCTACTGTACTTGCTTGCTATGGTGAAAAAAAATGTACACATCGTATTTGCAAATGCGCGCAAATTGCCACAACTAAAAGTTGAACAATAGAACATCAGCTAACTTGCCTTGAATCAGCTTCTGCTCGTTTGTCAATGCAGCCATGGTGTAAGTTTCTCCCAAAGCATAACGTTTGCTGCAGCTTGCCGCTAAAATACCAATCAGGACCTACGTACCCCATTCGCCACCAATCAATTCAATTCAATTCAATAACCCCAGATGATATCATGTCCTCAATCACCATTTCCAATCAAGTTGTTTCATTCCATGTCCCACCCTCCCCTCAAAACTCCCATTAAAACTCCGCGCTGAAGTACAGTACCCGAGCCCCCCAGAAGGTCATTCATTAATAACTCAAATCCACTTCTCCCATTGCTGCGATGATTTTCTCTTCCTCTGTCATTGTCCCTTCACTTCCAGTCGCACTTGTGCTCGTGCCTGTTCTTCTCCGAGGTTCTTCTTCCGTGGTCCGTTCGGGTTCAAGTTGTGCACCACTTGCAGACGCTCCCTGGTCGCGCATGTCCTGGAAGCTCCAACTAGGTTCGAAGTTCATGCTATTCCACGCGTGATCGACTCGCTCGTACAGCTCATCAATCTGCTCGAGACTGATCTTGCTTGTTTCAAACACCATACCCCATACGAAGATAAAGCCAAGGACACAGAAGGCAGCCCAGAGGAAAAATATCTTGGCCTGAAGGTTTGCGTAACCTGGCCCTTCGTTGATGAGATACGGGACACTATAGGAGATAGCGAAATTAAGAAGCCAATTCGAGGCCGTAGAGATCGACATAGACTTTGCTCGGACCTTGAGCGGATAAATTTCTGACGTGACCACCCAGCCCACTGGACCCCATGACGAAGCAAAGAAGAAAATGTAGATACAAACGAAGACTATGGCAATCATGTTAGAATACGTTCTTTGCAAATGAATGAATGAAATCAAAACGAGCATGGCGCATCTACAACTTCTCCCATTTGGGGTGAAGTAGAAAAAAACACACAAATACTTCATGGGTTTCGAGCAAGGAGCATTCATGGGCTTCACGAGAGAGGTATAACTTACCAACCTAAAACGAGTCAGTATATTTGCGACCAAGTAGGTATGCTGGATTTACTTACAAGAACTATGTTTGCGGCCAGCTCGTCTGTTTGTGGTACTGCTGTGCCAACGGAAGCGATGAGGAAGTGTGAGAGTGCCATCCCTGCGGCACCAAGCATGAGAAGACGCCGCCGACCCAAAGATTCAACCAGCACCATTCCAGGAAGAGTGGAGACCGTATTCACGACGTTGACAATGAGTTGGATCACGAATGGTGATGCGATCCCAACATTCTTGAAGAATGTAGTGCCACTATCAGCATTGGGTTAGTATTTGCATGTGCATGAAGCGCACGAGAAAGGTCACAAAGAAAGGGCGTTAACCGGACTTCCAGACAAATATAAACTTACAAATAAAAAATGAAATTCTGGGGCAAGCATTAGCAATGAACTCGGTAGACATAGAAGGAAGGTACATACACATCCCGTTAATTGCTGAAGCATTTGAAGGGCACAGCCAGTCACAAGTCGACGTCCAAGATGCGGTGTTCCCAGGAAAACATCTTTGTATGTCGATGGCCCTAAACTCAATTCATATGAATGATTGGCTTCTATCTCAGCTAACTCCTCTATCAAAGCGGGGTGTGTAATATCCAGGCGACGGAGACGGCTCAAGGACAAAGCAGCCTCATGACGTCGATTGCGTTTGATGAGATACCGAGGTGTTTCTGGCAGAAGAGCAAGTCCAATACAGAGAATACCTGACCAGATAAATTGTAGACCGAGGGGAATGCGCCATGATCTTGAACTGACCAGGCTTTCCGTGAATATGTTGACCACGGCTGCGAGGAGAATTCCGCAAGTGATCGCGAGTTGATATGCGCATACCAAAGTTCCGCGAATCCATTTCGGGGACATTTCCGATTGATAAAGAGGAACAAGCACCGATACAATTCCAACACCAAGTCCTGCAAAGAATCTAGACAAACCGTCAGCCTTCCCCAAAATCACACATGATATTGAACCAACCTTCCAGCTATAAGCATCGGAATTTCCATCGCTGCAATTTGAAGCGCGGCCCCGAAACAGAATATACCAATGGCGATGATGAGAGAAATTCGTCGTCCAAGATTATCACCCAGCGGTGCCGCAAACAATGCCCCAAAGAACGTTCCAGCGCTGAGTATTGCCACGATTTGTGAAGATTGGCCGGGCGTTACCGTTAATTCGTTGTCGGTCGGATCAATATAACCTGTCGAGAATTGTTTGCGAAAGGCTTTCATAGCAATTATTCCCGATATTGCGCTTCAACTTCGTTAGCATGAATCAATCGCGAGTTGTTTCTCAAGCTCACCCTGTATCATAGCCGAATAAGAGTCCTCCTGTCGCAACGAACAATCCTATCATTATAGCAGGTGCTGATGAGCCAGCAACATTGTCAGGTTTGCGCCAAGCCATGGCGATAGCCATGATGTATTAGAGGTGGGCGTCAAGTCGACGTAGAAATTCGAATATATGTTAATAGAGATCTATTTGAAGGACGCCGTTAATGATCACCAGGTCTTGGTGTCTAAGAATCGGCATGCCTATTGGAGGATGAAGACTCTCTCTCTCTCTCTCTCAAGTGCAAACCTTGAGAAGCATTCCCTAAGCACAGTATACAATAGTCCAGCACGTGTCTTGAGATAAATGAGTTGTAGATAGATGCGGGATGAAAGAAATCGGTGTAAGAAGGTATTGGATTGGATTGCTGACAGTAAAGAATGGATGTTTAACCTAGAATTTTAAAGGTGTGGGGAAGAAGCACCTATAGAAGAGGATCTTCTTCGAAGGAATCGAGGAATCGGGTAAAGGAATTACTGGACTAGGATAGAGTAAATTGTCGACGGGGGGGGGTGGTGTACTGTAATATGGTGTGAAATTGATTGCTGGATGTAAGTGGTCGTGCAAGTGTAACCCCAGCCTTGTTGGACGAATAATACAGTTAAGTAAAAAGGCGTGAAATTTTTGAAAGATGGGAAAGCTGAATTTGAAATGTGTGGTGTGGTGTGGTAGTGTAATTTTTGTTTTTCTCTTTTTCCAATTTTGAGGGAGGGAGATTTTAAAAGTAGATGCCCCTCTAGAAGAAACCTATCACTGCAGGAAAATGGAACAAGTGGTAGCAAATGGAAATGGAAATGGAAATGGAAATGGAAATGGAAATGGAAATGAAAATGAACATGGAAGATGAAATAAATGGATTCGTTTATTAGTTTATTAACTTTTTCCTCTTTTCTCACCTTTCCCGTACCTACTACTTGGTACCTAGTAGGTATATTTTCAAGTTAATTTACAAAAGATTTTTATCTTATTTATTGAAATGAATATACACATTATTATTTATCTAGTATGTAATTTCTAAAATGTATCTACCTAGGTATGAAAATCAATAATCTATATTTACTCATATGTACTTGTTACTTGTACGTACTGCACACTGCACTGCACTGCACCGCACCATAAATATCATTTGCGGATTTGTGATTTGCGGGGAAAAGGGAAAAAAAAATAAATAAAAATTGACAGAAGGATATAAAACTACCTAGTACCTACTAGTAAACTTTACAAAAAGTATGAAAGTTTTATCTACCTACCTAGTAGGTAGTAGGTAGATATTATACTTCCGGAACGTACCTAGGTAACGTTTTCAATCAAATACTACATAGTACTTTACCTAGGTATTATTGTATTCTTGTATTATTATTATAATCTCTTAAAAATATATATATATATATATATATATATATACTATAAACTACCACGCATTTCACCGAGGGCAAAAAAGAATATCATCAAGTGAGTACCCAGGTGATGTTTGAGCGAGATCCATGTGATTATGCTTGCTCACCAAGCCAAAGGGTACTTTTGTCCGAGTCCGAAGTTCTTTTTAGGGGTGTAAACCTTACAACCGCTTAAAATTACTACCTACCATATTCACTCCAAAAATTCAAAACTTCGAAAGTGAATGCACAAAATTTCTTCACAATAACCTTGTATTTATTTATATTCAAGAAAATATTCTCCAACCTTCATATAAATATATTAGAGTATGATATTATT
>JWJA01004710.1:0-14182 GCA_000812885.1 Lanzia echinophila
CGTGCCTATTCCATTTTGGTTCATGGGTACGGGTGCTCCAATGGGACCGGATGAGGGATACATTTGAGGACTTTGATCGGCGGGTTGCTGATTGTGTGATGATGTGGGTGCTGAGGAGGTGGACGTCGTCTTGAAGGGTTCGGATGCTGAGAAGAAGTGAGGAGCCAGAATGAGAGAGAGAAAGGTGGATTCGTTGATTTAATTCGAAGTGGCGTTTGGAGGTGTTATTTTGACACTTTTATCTAATCTGGCTATGTATGTCAAGATGAAGATGCGGTACGTATGGGAAGGATAACTAAGTGCTCGCAGCGATTACAGACACACAACACAGAAGGAAGGAAAGGATGGATGGATTCATTCCAAAAAAAGGTACAGAACTTACACTTACATACATATGATCAGATGATAGATGAAAGGATGGAATGAAGGAAGGGAAGTTAGTTGGCTCATGAACGACTTTTATTTCAATAATTTCTTCTTGAAATAGGGTTTGCGGGGCGGAAACTGGACTGGACTGGACGGGTAATTAAGTAATTGAAATGAGAAATGAATATTAAATGAATTGTAATGTATTGATTGCCAGGTGCTTTACTTTAGTTATGATGTCTTGCTAGTTGGTGGTGAGATCTGTTTATGTGTGAGGTTTGCTGATGTCAGTGTGTGTATGTGCACTTACCAGGCGGGAGAGGCGTTGAAAAAGGTGTTAACCTTCGAAAAAGGTTCGTACTCCCTACCCCTCCCCTTCCCTCCATTGAGGTAAAATGAGCCTCTTTATTTATTCCTCCACAGCTTAGATGGAGCTTTCCTTTACTTAGCTTAACCTTTTCTTTTCTTTTCTCCAAGCCATCTACTATTAACACCTACCTACCTAACTCCCGGTGAGCTTTTTAATTCCCCTACTTTTTCAACCCAGACTCAGACTCAGACTCAGACTCAGCTTCACCGGGGATGGATGAATGAGAGTGAATTTTTTCTATTCAAATAACCTTCCTTTCTTCTTTCTTCTTTTTTCTGAATTTACTGAGCTATGCTATATGGTAAATGAATGGTAGATGGTTGGTTGAATGAATGGCTGGTCATGAGTTTATGATGGAGTTCAACTGAGTGCTAGATATCTAGATATATATGCATGGTGTGATTATTACCTACTAAGTAGGTAGTAGGTAGTAGGTAGTGGGTAGTAGGTAGTGGGTAGTGAATGTAATGTAATGTAATGAATACTGAGTGAGTGCATGTTATAATTTATTCCCTCTCCCTCTCCCTCTCCCATCATACATACATAAAACCAAATCACATCACATCAAATCACATCACACAGCAGTGACAGCATAACCAACCAACCATAACGCCCTTCCTTAAGATTAAATAATTCAATTCAATTCTCCACGAATCTTGCTGCGACTTCCGAAGGGCTTCCGAAGGCCTTCCGAAGGCCTTTCTTTCGACTTGCTATACCAAAAGGAATTTCGACTTGCTAAGCCAACAAGCAAGTGACCAATCCACCAAAGATGATCGATCCCATGGCCAGAGCTACTACAACCTTCATTCAATTCACTATGAAGGAAATGAACCGACGATTCGAAATCAAGAGCTCGCACATGACTATTTTTGAAATTGCCAGAGAGATTGATCTATTATGCCTATGCCCTACCTTATTGAATGAGGTGAGTAAGTAAGTATATGGGAGTTACTTCATACACATACACATACGCATCCAATCAATCACCGAATCACCCAGTCAGTCACATCAAGCAAGCAAGCACCCAACCAGCCATTCTACTCTTAGCTCATTCATTCATTCATTTATTTATTTAATTAATCAACGACCACATTCCATTCATTCATTTAACAGAACCTAGTAGTCTAAAAAACCATTCATCCATGCAAGCATCCATCCATTCTTAGAAGATTCTTAAACATGAACATGCATCATAAACGATCAAGGTTGGTATCCATGAAAAAATGCCCTCCCCAATCCATAAAATATCATATCCACAAGAAAAAATTTCAGAATGTGTGTGTATCTTTCCCATTTAACTCCATCCATCCATCCATCCATAGCATCATTAATCAAAGCCAAGCCAAACCCCATTCGTAAACCAACGTTGCAAGCAAGAATCTCCGCAGCTTGGGGCAAGACGAAAATAAGGTCGGGCGGGAAATTTAGTAGCAAATGGTTGAAATGTGAAGCCAATAGTACCAATCGTGAGGAAATCTTCCCATCCATCTGAACAAACTCCTTAAATCTCGTAATGCACCAGCTGGAAAAACATACTCGAGCCGGAAAGTCCTGGTCGCGGCTAACAAGAACTGGTATGAAAAGGAAATCTAGACGACGGGCTTCTCTGGGTGTCCCTCAGGAACAACATCAGCGAGTGTCTCATCTGTGTTCTTCAAGTCCTCCTCAAGGCTGACATGATCCTGAATCTTCATGAAGATAACTGGAGCAGCAATGACGAGAGAGCCTGCAAGGAGAGCCCAATTGCTGGCGAATTCAGCCATGAATGAGATCTTGCGGGAATCCAAAGACCACATAACAGCTGCACCAGCCGATTGCATACCCTTGTAGAAACCAACATAGTTTGCTGTGCGACGACCAGAGTTGGAAAGGGCACCCATGAACCAGTAAATACATCCTTGCCAAGCCGAGTCGAAGAAACCGTAAAAGATGTAGAGGAACATGGGACCGATGTATATCTTTCCACCATCTGTCCAATCAGCTGGAACATAATCTAATGCACCTACTTCCTCACGAGTGTGGAGTTTGGCAAAAGCATATCCACCACCCCAGGTAACCATAGTAAGGACGAAGAGGAAGCCGAGGGCGGACTTGGCACGAACAGAGCGGCGAACACCCTCAACATCGAGAAGGTAACCGAAGATAACAGCGCCAACGATCTGAGCACCCCAATACAGGACATTGTTGAGGGAACGAGTGCGAGTGTTGAAAACAGCTGCATTGACCGCATTTTCTTGGTAGGTGTAAAACCAATTGGAAGCGAAGAACATGGGGAACAATAAGAGGATGAAAGGTTCATATCTGAGGGTTTCGTAGAGACCAACAAATTCAGATGCCCAACTGGGGTGCTTCATGAGGACAACTTTGGTACCGTTTGTTCGGACAACATCAGTGGCATTGCACAAGCACAGAGCCAAAATTGCACCGGCGAACATAAGAACAATGAAGGCAATGTAAGTACCATCAGTAACAGTGCTGTTTGTTGTAACATGAATGTTCTGGCCAAGTGGGATCTAATAAACCTCAGTTAGTTATTTGTATGCAAGGAACTTAAAAATATGTTGTAGTGGCAGTGTGAAATTGACTTTGCTTGTAAGGATTAAAAAAGAAAATTTCAACTTACCAAAGCACCAATAACAGCACCAAAGTTGAAGATACCCCAGAAAACACCGAAGAATTTTCCCTTGTCATCTTCATATGGGTACGAGACCATGATGGTTCCTTGAGCAGTCCATAAAAGACCAGCACAAATACCAAGCCACGCACCAGCGAAGATGTTGAAGCCAGGAACATAAGCATGGACAGAGACAAGAAGGGAAATTGCATAAAGGCAATAACCAATTCCTCCAAAAGCCAAACAAGCTTTGACACCCAATTTGTTGACAAAGGTTCCTCCAAAGAAGGCGAATACGGCAAAAGTAGAGTAGAGGGCGGTGTTCTAAAAAGAAATCATCATGTCAGTAACAAATCTATTAGTTAATAAGTGAATAGAAATAGACTCAAAAGAAAAGAGCCTCTTTCTTCCCCGGATTCTTTTCTGTAGAAACTACTGCTGCATGGTTTACCCCACGATCTACCCCGGATGCCGAGATGGATATGTGGGTAGGTAAGTCGGCCACGACAGATAGATAGATCGTAGCTTCCAAATAAAAAATATTAAAGCAAATTAAGAAATATCTACTCACCATGTTGTCTGCAAGTGTAGCATCCGATTTTCCACCACCTCCAAGACCATTCAAGGCATTAAACATACCAGGGCAGAGGAAACATACAAAGGCGACCATGGTAAGTTGAACTTGAGGAGATGCATACCAAAAGTTCTTGCCAAAGAACTTGTATTGCTTGTATTTCCAGCCAGATTGATCGAAAGGTACATGATGCGCATCACGATCAGCTCCAGAAATGCTGGTGTTGGTGTCATGGTTGACAGCAACAACATCTGGTGTGTCGGCTCGATCTTTCTCCATATTGAAGATTGATTGATGGTTGACTTGGAATTTTTGTGTTCCTTTTAAAATGAGGGATTTGATTTGATTATTTGGAAAAGATTGTAATATAGAACAGTTGTTCCGGACAGTTGAAGGATCGAGTCGGAGAAGTTAAAGAAGTTGGAAATTAGGAAAAAAGTTGTTGGGGACTCGGAGAGATGGAAGGTGAGAAAAAGAAAATTAAATGAAGGCTGTGTTGATATGGGAGAAGAGTTGTCGCCGGTGAAAAATTAATCGAATTCACTTTTCAACTCGGTCTTATCAACAAGACGGCACAAATTCAACCACACAGAGGCGAAGGTAGGACAGATTAGAACCGGTATCCGTAATTCCGGTAAGATTTGAGGAAGAATTTTGCAAAATTCAACCTTGATGGGGATTTGAATTGAAAGAATCAAGAGAAAATCTTCAAATCAAAAAAATGGACAAAAAGGTAAGAAGGAGGTTATAAAGAGATATACTTCTACTTTTTCTCTCTCTCTTTCTTATACCCCAGTCAGCAACGACGGGATGGATTAAATTTATATTCCAAATAGGAATTGCTTACATGGTTTTCAAATAACACCCATGTTTTGTTTAAACTTAACTTAACCTTACCTTACATTTGCAGCTCCTCTCTCCATTCACCGTTACCTGTGCATATCATCCCATCACCAAAAACCAAATAATTGGGTGGTTCGTTAAGTCTCCTTCCAGTAAGAATCTGTTGTTAATGTCAAAAAGTAGATAACGAGTAGTAGAAAAAAGAAGTAATGCTATCAACAAACACACGACTTATCAATCCTCAACTAGGATTAACTGATAGCAAATAAAATGCTAGGTACCGTAAGTAGGTAATGATTGAGACTCAAATTAGTAATTTCTCCGCAAAATGATTAACAAGGATTACCTATTTGGGGTAATTTACTGCTTAAATAGGTTTGGACATATCTTTTGACATGGAAAAAGGAGATGAATTGATTAATAAGATGATTTTATTAAATCCTTACATATATGGATATAAACCTTTAAAATCTGTGGATTTAAAGATTTATTTCAATGATAATTGGTTGAAATTGGATTAACCTCACCCAGCTACTTGTAGATTGACTTTCTTCTAAAAGTTTCTTTGCCTCGGATGGTTGCATTAGAACTAACCCTGAGGTAGTTTTATTCGGTAAAGTACGAGGTAATGAGATCAAGTATGCTGATCTTCCTCATGTAACGTATGATATTATTTATTGCTGGAATGGAATTCTTCTAAAATTATTCAAATCCATCTCCAACTGTTTGAAGTTTATTTGAACATTGAATATGAATAGATAGATAGACAGGTCTCTAATCTTGTTATCCAGATTTGACATATGGGGTTTACATACTTTGATTGATCTCACCTAGAGTACCAAGGCACATGTACGCAACTTCTCAAAATTCATGATGTCAGGTATGGAATTGTCACTTATCAATACCTTCACCAGCTCATCATTTATTTACCTTGTGCCACACTATGTATTTCAACCGGCCCTTTTCTTCTCCCTCCTTACATTCACTACCTTCCTCCCCCCAGCATTCTCTCTCTCACCTTCCTTGTGTTCACGTTACACATCAGGCCCAACCTCATGATTGCCATCTGGCATTTCTGTATCTATCCGATAACATTACTGAGGGAAATCTCGTATAAACCCCATCCCCTCTATTGGAGGACCCTTGAGTTGTAGTATAGCGTAGGACCCGAAGAGTAACTGTATCATCCTTTATTCGGAAGATATCCCATGTCCAAGTTGTTGGATTCCTGATGTGTTTAAGAAACTTAAGCTATTGCACGTACATACAATCGTATTCTTCGTAAAATACGAGAAAGGTATACTTCGGAGCATGCCAATGGAAGATGCAGAAACCAAAAATCTAGAAACAAAAGTAAGCACGAGATAAACTCACCCCGAATCACACCCTGCAAAGTTATGGCCCCAATATTTTGATCTATCCTTGGAAGGAAGGAACCGTTCAATTCAACTAATAATATAAACTAATACTATTCAAGTTAAGATTGTCTCAGACCTTTCTAGCTCAACTTCCAAGTTCTTCTCAGCAAACTACCTACCTAGGTAGGTAGGTAAAGCTATGGTGGGGGAGACCCTCTTTTTCTTTTTTAGCAGCATAATCTTTCCTCCATCTCCATTTATGATAAGAGCTCTCCCTAGAATAAACAAGCAACCGGTGAACTTTTTGTAAAGTTACAATCAAACCAAACCCTTTTTTATTTTTACCTTCCCTTTCTCCATCCGAACCTTATTAAAGTAAAGTATAAGTAAGTCATTGTTACAATCCGAAATTCGGATCGGAAACCGAATATAAGGGAAAAGTATAACTTAAAAATTCCATGTTAATGTTACACTGATCTTCTCAAGATGTACGTATGGTATGGTATGGTGCATGCGCAGCAAGGTTGTTGGTAACCTTATGGAATTGTATGCCGCTTTGAGGCACAGGATAAGAGCTTACTTAAAACAAAACAAGACAAGACAGAATTCGAAGAAACATCAACTTCAGCCCTCAAAAGATCTTGCCAAACACAAAAATATCTGCTATCACTTTTTCATACAATCGGTGAGCCAAGCGGCTGAGTACTTATTTTTTTATTCACAAAAGAAATCGCAGTCGGCAATTTATTCTCGGTAGTTTTTGAGCATGGAGAGACATACATCCCTGCTCAGTAGTACAGGATCGTTGTTTTGGCAAGAGGTTATTAAACATTAACATTACCGCATATGTACGTCGCCGTTAAATACTATTTTCTTCCTCTCCGACTTCTGTTATTGCTACTTGCTTCGAAGCAAAATATCTTCTCACTGGTGGCACACAACACAATAACGGCACTGCATATCTATCTCATTTCCGTCGAACAATAATGATCCATCGAGACAAGTCAGCAACGGCCTTGGACCAAAGGAATCAAACGACTTTGGTCCAATGGAAATCCAACAATTTTTGCGCTTATGCTGTACCATTCTTCTTAAATGAGAATGGGATCTCAAATCAAAATCGTCAATCCAGAAGTATTGGTCCGGAATGTATCGATAATTAATAACAGGCCATCGGTCGCATTACATGCTTCATCTATTCTCTTTCTGCTACGAAAAGGAAGGGGGAAGTCATCTCAGTGATATAGAACCCGTCAAGCAATGGGTATCTTCAACCATTCTCTCAATTTTTTTTATCGGCAATCGGAGCGCTAAGTCTGTATGTTTCATGAAATCCCAGATTCCGATGTTTCTCGACGGACTTTTCGCTCTCTTTAGATTACTTCAAGTACACGCAAGGTCCTATATCCATTGGTAATGTATATGATACTGTTGGAATAGAGTCGGCATCCACTTTTGCTATGCATGTTCGCCGACAGTACCACTTACATGGGCCATCTCAGATTATATGTTCATCATACAATACTTCAGATATTCTATGATGGCTCTGTTGTATATGCTCAGTCACATGTAGCCGCCAGAGGCGAGCGCGAGAGATGTTGAGCACTGTTAAATGGCAAATACTTTTGAGGGATCAAGTATATCCGAAACGACAGGTCAATATATTATACTCAAAGCATGTGTCGCATTACGATCAGCAGGTCAAAGAAGTACTAAACAAAGTACCATATATCAATTGAGTTAGCCAAGGAGATGTCTATTTCCTCATCAGATATATCAACACAGAACACACTCCTCCCTTGAACGCTGTACAGTAGCGCCCTAAGTTAAAATAGGAAGCAGGTCTTTACTCAAGCATGATTGCTAGCCTTTGCAGTATCTCTTTCCTTCCTCTTCTTACATCCCTAATCCCAACACCGCATGAACAAGAGGTCCGACGAGAAGGTATTGTTACTTTCAAAAGAATTCTTTCTAAAGATTATGGAAGCTAAGTAATGCGCGACAAAGTATAGATAGATAGATGAAGGGTAACACACTTGAACATTTCTACAAACACCAGCACACTAATCCGCGTTACACATTCAACATCGAAATCATTCCTACCCTATAACATCTAATACCCAATTCACGTCGATCTTCCCAAGTTTCGAAAACCCATCATTCATTCCTTAACTTCTTATTTCCTTTCCTTTCCTTTTTCCTTTCTCTCGATAATTAATGAATCGATCCTCAATAATCTGATACTCACTTCATTTCTCTCCAGCATTCATCCTTCATCCCTTCTGTACTGTAGCATAGCATGCATATATATATATAATTTCCCACTAGATTTGATCTGATATAATACCCAAATAATCCAATTGACTTTTCTTTTCCCTTCTCTTCACACCTGATACTGTAGTATAATTTTAACTGGGTCTGGGTCTGGGTCTTATCCATCCATGGAAATAAACTGCACTGCACTCTCCTCTTAACTTGACCTGACCTGACCAAGCAAGACAAGCTCTTCATATTCCCAATCATATCCCTATCCCTATCCCTATTGCCATTCCTTTCTATACCTACATAAATACAAACACGCATACCGCACAGCACCATTCTCCCCATTCTCCTCCCTCATCATACTATAAATCACTATAATACAGGAAAACCCCCCGCCCTTCGTCTCCCCCCAAGACACGCGGGAGCCGGGAAAGCGCACCAGCACCAGCACGAGCACCAGCACCAGCACCCTTTTTGTTCGAGTCTGAGTGAGGAGTGAATGAGAATCAGAATGAGAATGAGAATTGCAATATCGATACATACATACCGCCGGCATTTTAGATAGTTACAAGCTACTACCTAGTAGCTGTATCGACGAGAAATGCGATCAGGAGCGCAAGTGAAACAACCGGTTATAAGATAAGAATGAGCATTGTATTTGGTGTTAATAGATTACCTACTGTATGTAGGAAAGGAATTTTTGGTGTTGGAGGTAATAAGACGAGGTGGTTTGGTTTGTTTGAGTCTTCTACTAGTGAGTGAATTGGAGTCTTCAAGGTTATCTATAGGTATTTCTACGGATGGGAAGAATACTATATATCCAAAAACATCACCATCACCAACTGACATCCTTTCTAATCATCTTCTCCAAGATCAAATATCAAGATCCATCAGAAACCCCAACTTGGGCATTCCCAGGAAAGAACCTCTAAAAACGATTAACTATCCCAAAAATTTCCCTTCCATACGCATTCATAATCTCGTTAGTTAAAATCATATCCAAAAGAAAGTCCAAGATCATGCCCATAAAGACAGAAAGAACCCTATCTCGAAAGTAAGCTATATCCAAGGCTCCAAAATGATCTGTATCAAAATTTTTAAAATCATCCATCCATCCAGATTCCATATCAGATCTGAATGAAGTATCTCCGTCATCTAGTAAACTCAAGCTTCAACGCTGGAAATCGGAAACACTAGAAATAAATCCAAGTTTAATTTTGAGGAGCAAGAGTGATAGGATAATTAAGCTCAAATATAGCCTTTGGGTTATTTTCCAAAGGGACGAAATCGACAACTAGAGAATCTTTGACAGCGAAGACGGAGTCGTTAGTTAGATAGGGATCTTTGCGATCGAATATTTGGGTTGTGACGGGTTTGTGGGTGGGGTGTTGGACCTGGTGTTGGGAGTTAGTTGGGTGAGGGGCACAGGAGAAAGAAAGAAACAATTGAGAGTGAGTAGAGAGCTAGGTAGTGAATAACAATTTCTAGAAATAGGGGTCCAACTAACGATCAAATGAATATGGGCAGGACGAAAAGGATGTCTATCCATCAATTCCAAAAGTTTTCCACCAGGTCCATCATCCGGAACAGGATATGGCGTAGGTCTCAAGCAATAAAATGCGTAACGCCCATTTTCATCCGTCCTAAACTTGCCACGTAGATTATGCTCGACTTGATTTGGATCCTGTTGCTCATATAGTCCGTTGGTGCTTGCTTCCCATACATCAACTGTGGCATCGACAACGGGTTGCTTTGTATTTTGGTCGCGAACAATACCGTGCATATAGGTGATTTGACCGTCGGGAACCTTGTTTACAATACTCGATTCGTTGGGAAGAGTAGGTGCATCGTGGCGGAAGAAGGGGCCAAGGATAGCGGACGCGGTAGGTGCGTCAACCGCATCGGCTGCTTTTTGGTAGGTTATTTCATCTACCAATCTTTATTTCCATCACTAAATCAGCATTCGGATCCACTGCAGATAAAAATCTCTTCTCACATCAAGGTCCCATGATGTAACAGACAAGAGGGAGAACTCACGACTCGAGTCCAATAACATCACAAACCAATTGTCCCTCATTCCTCTTCTCATCACTCATCTTACCAGCCCAATTCAAGAATTCTACACCTTGCATCCATTCATCAACAGTGAGTTCGGTCTCCCGTGCAAAATCATGTATATGTTTGATGAGACAACCCATTACTTCACGCATGCGTGGACTAGTCTTAGGACCCATAGCATCGATGACATTTTGCGTGAATTTGGGATCGAATTTGGGCGTTGTTGGAGCTGCACCAGATGCCGAGTCGGTGTTTGAGGTTGCCATTTCTAATGAACAGGGTGTGTATGGGAAGAATTGGGTGGAAGAACGATTCCCTTGTGCTACGCAAGGCGGGAGAGATTGGCGTGCGATTTGCTAATGATGATGTGGAGCTCGACGGTATGCTTAAACAGGTCCTATATACTACGTAAAATGGTCAGATAGTACAATCAGATGAGGAGTGAATCCAAAATACCTTCCAAATGTCCACATAAGCCTTTATGGCGTGTTTCTCCGAAGATAGAAAGGTCGAGATAAATACTGGAACTTGGAACTTTGACCTTGGAAGGTAAACAGACGAAAGATCAGATTGAGGTTGAGATTACATACTATGTAATATGTATAGAATAGAGAGCTAGATATAGAGTCCTATGAATCATGAACTGATGCTGGCAGTTATAAGGGAATAGCTGAGTGTCAGTAAAGGACAAACCTCATTGATATATACTCTGGTTCTTGTAATGTATGACCCGATCTCGTTCCAAGACAACATGGACACCAACATCTTTGTGGACTCCAAGATCCAATTATAACCCCTACCTAGACAATTACCAATTATTACTTGCTGACAATATAGTAATGAGTAATACAACAACTTTTGTTGGTGTTATGGACCATTATGAGTTCAGGATATCCAACCATCAAATTTGAGAACTCTCACTTTGGAATTATATACATGACCCCGCCACAACCCCACTTTCACACTTGTACATTTCTGGTAAGAGCCAAAGTAATCATGCCTCGGCAATTAGATTAACCAATGAATAATAAATCATGAACATTAAAGTGGGTTGGTTGAAGGCCAGCACTACTAAAAGTGATGTCCACTCATCATGTCGGGATTTCAATTCCGATCTCCCGTCTGCTGCTGTCTGCTGCTGCATCATCGGACAACTTCATGGATACCATTATTGGAACGGGAGGGGATATCATAACCATGATCACTTCTCTACTCTATACTGATACAGCTCATATTACAATCATCTTGTCATCCCTCGATCCCGGTGCGATGGAGTACGGAATTGACAATGTTTCAATATTTCAATGCTATTATGTGTACCCCGCATGTTCAAACACACGAGAACTAAGCTTTACTCCGGGTGACAGCTTGGTACTAGGTAGGTAGACAACTTCCTTATTAGGATAGCCCTGTATAACTGCGAGAATCTGAAATCTCTTATCAATTGACTCGAGTGGAAGCTCACTGTCGACCTACTATTATCATTCAGAAGGTGAAGAAAGGTAACACATATTCGTATTGACTTCAAAATATGGGCTCATACCCACCGTCTCACGTCGATGTACTTATCATAGGAGCCGGTCCAGCAGGGCTTATGGCTGCAACGTGGATGGCTAGGTGTGGCATTGATGCGAGGATTGTTGATAAGAGAGGTACAAAAATCTTCAACGGGTATTTAGTGTAGAACCTCAATGTGCATGTCTTGTGTTGACTTGAATTTCAGTCAAGCTGATGGTCTTCAATGTCGGACTCTGGAGGTAACCATACCAAACCTACTTCCCGAGGGTTCCGATATTGATCTTCAATTACCAGATCTTTGATTCTTTCGACTTTGCAGATAGAGTATGGAGGGAAAGTAACCATATGCTGGAGATATGTTTATGGAACCCCGATGCGGAAGGCAAATTGAGAAGATCAGACAGGATACCGGATACTATTCCTGGTATCAGTCGGTTCCAGCAAGTCGTTTTGCATCAAGGTACTCTCGAAATTCTGCGGTTAAAGTAAGTGCGAAAGAACTAATACATACTTTGTCCCAGGTCGAATAGAACGTTTCTTTCTAGATTCTCTTAAAGCGCACAGCGACATCAAAGTAGAGCGCGGTGTCCTCCCATCTTCCCTCTCCTTCGACGAATCCAAAGCCGAAGACCCCAACGAATTCCCCATCGAAATCGTCCTACAACACCTCAGAGAATGCGACTTAAACCCAGAACAAAGCCAAGCTACAGCAGATGGTGCCGCGGCTTCAGATGGCCTTTTCCGAAGTAACATGGCGACCGACGATACTGACGAGTTATTAGCACATCAGAACGATTTAGCCGGCAGTACAGAAATTGTCAAAGCGAAATATGTGATTGGTTGTGATGGTGCGCATTCTTGGACTCGGAGGCAACTTGGGTACACACTTGAGGGCGAGCAGACGGACTATATTTGGTGCGCAAATTCGAGATTTCTACTTCCTTGGTATTTACTTGGATTAACATTCCTATAGGGGTGTACTCGACATCGTTCCGATTACAGATTTTCGTGAGTAGCGTGGCCAAAATCCCAAGGAGCATTCCTGACCAGTAATAGCCGATATTCGTATGAGATGTGCTATCCATTCTGCAATTTCGGGTAGTGTGATGGTCATTCCACGAGAGAATAAGTTGGTTAGACTGTATATCCAGATCACTACTACTGAGGATGGAGCTAAGGTAACCGTCCTCAAAACTAGCGTGTAGAATTCTCTGATACAAATGTGTGTAGATTGAACGATCAGCGATTAATCCCAAAATGATTCTTGAATCAGCCCAAAGGACTATGGCGCCCTATAAGCTAACGTACGAGTATTGCGACTGGTGGACAGCTTACCAGATTGGCCAGCGAGTGGGTTCAAATTTCTCCAAAAACGAGCGCATCTTCCTGGCAGGCGACGCAGTTCATACCCACAGTCCAAAGGCCGGCCAAGGTATGAACGTTAGTATGCAAGACACGTTCAACTTGGGCTGGAAAATAGCAGCTGTGCTCAACGGCACCGCAGATCGATCGATCCTCAAAACATATCAGTCCGAACGACGCCAGATTGCGCAAGATCTCATTGCATTCGACCACAAGTTTTCCAGACTTTTCTCCGGTCGTCCAGCAAAAGATGTTATGGATGAAGCAGGTATTAGCATGGTCGAATTCAAGGCAGCGTTCGAGAAGGGCAACCTATTTGCAAGTGGCGTGGCGGTAGATTATGGTGCTAGCATCATCGTCGCCAAAGATGGGAATGCCAATAGACAAGGGGATAGAAGTGACGTAGTCCAAGATACGAAAATAAGAGTAATAGGAAAGCAGAAGTTAGCATCGAACATCATAATCGGGATGCGCATGCCTAGTTTCAAGGTATTAAACCAATCTGATGCGAGACCCTGGCACTTCCAAGAACGACTAAAGAGCGACGGGCGCTGGAGAATTGTAGTTTTCGCCGGAGATATTTCAGAATCTGAACAGATGGCCCGAAGCAATACACTTGGTGAAGATCTCCAAACCATAGTCGAGAAGTTCACACCCAATGACAAGCCTATCGATTCTATGATCGAAACCCTCATGATCCATAGTGCACCGCGCACAAAGATCGAATTACTGGATCTGCCAGACATTTTTCATCCATATAGCAAACGAGATGTTGCCAAACACAAAAATATCTGCTATCACTTTTTCATACAATCGGTGAGCCAAGCGGCTGAGTACTTATTTTTTTATTCACA
>JWJA01004711.1:0-14019 GCA_000812885.1 Lanzia echinophila
GACCCCACGCCTCATCCTTAATGAATTCCTTGACCTCTTCTTCCGTAGAGACACTTGCTCCAGGCCAGGTTTCATTAAAAGTAGCATCAAGAGGAATGTACTCTTTCATAACTTCTCGAGACATCACAATAGCTTCATAAACAGCCTGTAAATCCTTCTCCCATGCATCATCAGTCGTAGTCCCCGTATCGAAGCTATTCATCGTAATCATTGGTGTATCGCGCGGATCCGTAGAGCGAAGTTTGACCGTTCCGGCATTGTTGCGTGCGTGAGCCTTGAGAGTAAGCCAGACCCAATGGTAAGCATCGGCCGCGGTAACGTTGGAGTATCCTGGATAATAGCCTTTGAAATTTGCTGGGCCGGCAGATATTAGAATATCTGGGTCCCCTGCTGATGTGCTGGAGTTCACGATCATTGCCATCATAAGTCCTGCTGTAGCGTAGAGTCCTGCATCCGTAGTGTTGTGTAGCCATTGATCTAAACAAGCATCATCCGGTGTTGACAAGAATGTGCAGCCATTGGCCACAGTGAACGGCGAGTCAGCTTCCTATTATCATGTTAGAAATAAGTCTTATGTAAGCCAAGTCGATATACAAACATTAATCACAGAGATTTCGTAACGATCTTGCATATTGAAACCCACTCCCGGTAAATCTACCAAAACTGGAATCCCAAATGAGTCAAGCTCATCCTTGGGACCTATTCCGCTGAGCTTGAGCATTTGAGGTGTGTTGTAAGTTCCGCCGGAAAGAATAACTTCTTTTCGAGCATTGACACTCCCTGGAGTACCCCCGCTGCTGTTGGTACTTGCCCGTGGATCTGCTCGGTATAGACTTTTGCCTTCGAGATAGTCGACTCCGAGTGCACGGGGAGTACTATCATTCGAGAACCGAACTTTGGTAACAAGCGTATTCAATTTGAGCGTCAATGGATACCCGGCATTCACTGTGTCGAGAATGAAGTTTCGTGCCCCGTTTCTGGTTCTCCCGTCAATGGCGTACGGAATTTGAAACATGCCAGTCTGACTGTCCCGGTCAGGTGAGTCGTTGTTGAGATCGATGGCCATGACGTTATTCACGCCCTCAGGTGTCATGTTACGGCCTGCACCAAGATCATTTCCCACGACGTCTGAAGCGCCCATCATCAAGGACACGATGCTTTTGTCGTTAGCAATAAGGTTCCGGGCGGTAACGTTGATATGAAACCAGCCTTCGGAGTTGTGTCCTTCAGTTCCCTCTGGAAGATAGTCACAGCTCTCCATCTTTTCAAAATAAGTTCGCATGTTATCAGGAGCCCAGGAGCTATCGCCAGTGAGACTCGAAATATACTCCCAATCACTCTCGTGTGGGTAAATTGAGATCAGGGCATTGTGATTTGAACAGCCTCCGAGAGTTCCAGCACGAGGATACCAAATACCTAAAGGTTCGGCGCCGGCAGGGGGGTCCAAACCGACATAATGTGTCCCTTCTGTGGTTAGGTAAACCATTTTTGAATCTTTTGCCTGGCGTGTCTCATCGGCGTAGTGCTGAACGAAGAAGTTCCATTGCTGTGGTACAAATTCTGTTGATGCAAACTGCATGACCGGGATTTCAGGAATTAATTCATCGCCTTCGTCGTCACCAGCGTCGATTAGAAGAACTTCATACCCGGCAAGGGCTAGACGTGCTGCAAGAGGACCTCCACCTGGTCCACTCCCAACGACGATGTAGTCGACTTCACTAGGGGTGTCTGTTGTGGTTGCTTGGCGGGCTCTATTTTGTGACCAGTAATGGCTTTGCTTTGGAGTTCTAGGCGCAGCATGTCAGATAAACAATTATGCAAGTCAATGTCAAACAGTGAATACTCACAATGCCAAGGCGGATGCAGAACATAATGCCAAAATGCTTAGTGTCCGCGTAGAAACCATGTTGCAAGTGAATTGCCAGGAGTTCTGAGTTTAGATGGACACGATGAAGGTGTTATCTACTCTCGGCGGGAGATACAGAGCCCAAGACTACTGAAGGGCACAATGTGTGAGGATTGAGAAAGGTTGTCGGTGTCAAGCTCAGAAAGGAAAGAGGTCGAAAACGAAAGCATGAGAATGAGTTAGACAATGTTAGTTGAGGAAGGGGAGAGCTGGAGGTATTTATCGACAGAGCTATTAAAGAGTAAAAAGCCACATCATAAGTGGTATGACATTTTCTTTGGAAAGTTATATCCGATACTTTGATTGCCCTTCTAAGATAAACCGATAGAACTTGTGAATAATCGACTCTTGAGGTCGACAAAAACGGAAAGTCGCAGCCCAAAATCCTTGGGGCAAAAATAAAGATTTGATACCATAAACAGCATAACCAATCATTTGTCCGATATTGACTCAAATCTTCAAGACACACTATGTCATAAATACTGTGAGCTTTGATATCTGGCGACTTGCCTAAAAGACTCAAAAGCGCATATAAACCTTTCAGAATACCACTTACGATTGTGCCACACTTGAAGGTCTTGAATGATGTGTCGGTCAGGTCACCCCCTCCCTTAGACTTTCGACGCTGGGGAGGGCACGTCTGCCAAGAGATTATGATAATGCTTGTCAACGATAAACCCCAGCAGACGAAGGCTTAAAACCTCCACGAGCCTTTGAAAGATTTTGCACTTATGTTTATCTCAGCTTCGTATACGCCCATTCTTCAGTGATATGAACGTCGCTGAATGAATTTGTACGTATATCTGAAGTAGGTATATTGCATGAATCCTTTTCGGCGCTCGTAATTCTCCCATATACGAAAGGCCAGGCATCTACGCCGTCCCGCTGCAGGGCATATGCTATCTGTTATGAGACCCCTGTAAGGTGTCATCTGCAATCTCGGTTTCACATACCATATTGGGCCTAGAAAACACAATGCAGTAAACATCCTTCCAAGGGTACTTATGAAGGTAGATTGGCGTTCAGTTTTGACGTCCTGATGGATTCCTCTGCCGCAGCAGGTAAAGTAGAAGCAAGAAAACTTTCGATTTATTCAGCACAGAATGAATCCACATAACAAAACACCTTGTATTTTGCATGGTATATCTCCGCACCTTGAGCAATAATAAAAGTGGGTATAAAGTCCCCATGGATGTAACGCAGCACGAAACTTTGAGTGCTTATAGCACCAGGGTCTCCACAAAATGAAATCTACACTGCAGCCCCAAAATGAGCCGGGCAAATAAACGTCCGCAAAACACAAAACCGAGCCATGAAATTTACCAAATTTGCCCCCAAAAATAGACTCTGCAACGGCCTAGTATATCACTGTGCATCCCCGGAGCGGAATGATACACTGCTGATGAGTTCATCATACGTACATTGCATCTAGCCAATGATTTTCAAAGATTAAAGATAAGGAAGTATTTGGAGACCATGTATCTACTACATCGGATTCAGGCAGAACTGAAAACCTGGAGCTTGTACCTTGTACTAGTAATGTATATGACAATCTTCTCTTGGCATGTTGACACGAGATGCTCTGATGTAAGTAGATAAACGTAGAAGCGAAATAGTAACGTGTGGAAGAACCTGATTTCCAATCTCTCAGGAATGATGTCCGATACAAGGCATTATCGCGGCCAGATTGGATAGTGTACCAAAGTACCACACAAAAGTAATGTGAAAAGGAAAACTTAGGCTAGGCTTGATGCTTGTCGACTACTATCGGCGGTAGCTTTCCAATAAAATCCGTGTTATGCATAATAATGACCATGAAGACGAAGGGAGGCTAGCCGTTATTCACTATTGGCTGCCTAGCGATGTACGATGTATGAGGTAGTTGAACCTAGTATGTGAAAAGCTCCAATCGAGTCAACTCCGGAATTCCAGAAGATATAAAGATATTCGAAATGCAGATGCGAGATTGTGAATGATATCAGCTACTCGGGGACCGCTTCGTGCAGTCTAGAAGGATGACTTAGTGCTGACATATATTGCTAGATGCGAATAAATCCATCAGCTTTTGAGTCTACCATGTAACATGAAAGTCCTAGGTGAATTCGACCGAAAACATAAAGTCAAAATTGTCTTGAAAACTTTCTGTGGATCAGTGCTATCACTAGGGTTCGTCCCAAAATGTAAGCACTGCTCGATCGACACGGGGACTTGAAGCAAACATGCCTATATTTCATAGGCTAGATGGGGACAACCAGATCAGACCCCCGAACAAGCCTATCATCATCCTAGGCTCATTTCCTGCTCCGCAATACAATTGCAGATATCCTCCCGCCTTGGTATTATGCACTGACCTGGGACCTGGCTTTGAACAATACCGATCACGTTCAAACCATCGGGTTTTAATTTTTCGCTTCAATATTCCCACCAATTGAGGGTTCCACTTAGTTTTCAGACCTGGGCAGAATTCCATCGGTGCTCAATACTGCCCGTCGGCGATGGTAAGGTAAAACTTTACAAATAGAGAGCATAATAACTATGCTTAGATTTCTTTGATAAGAAGTATTTCAAATACTCCTCAAACTCCGATTTATATCGGGTTTAACTAGGCCTTACCTAGCTATATAGCAAAAGGGGGATCCTTAAGAATCTCTCCAGATCAATCAAATCATATTACCCTCTTAGCAGCTTCAGACAACTTTGACTTATTCTGGTCGTAAAGTTGACGTATCCTCGTTGAACATTGATAGCCTCAACAGTGAAGATACCACAGAATCATCACAGTACACGCCTCCTACGCATTCCCATATCAGTTTGCATGAGAACACATACCGAAAAGTAAGCGTTCCAGCCTTTTGACTATGCTGATATGACAACGGCCAAACGTTATCCCTTACGCGTGTGTTCCTTCAATAATGAGATATGATCCTATGTGAAGAGACCGACCTCTAACTGCTCGTATAAATGTTCCTGACCCTTGATCAGCTCGTGTTTCGATGCTTGCTCATTCGTAGACCTCTTTGTTCCTGAAGAGGTAATATGCGATACAAGATCTGGATCTTCTCATTTGGAGGCTTAAAAATTGGAATTACAGGGTTTGACAGCACTAAATTCTTACGGTCGCAAATACGAACAGCCCTCACTAGCCTATATCGACGACACCAGAACCACTGTGGATCAGTCCGTGCATTCCTACTGCAATTTTTGACCAAACTGGTGCACAATTACAACCCCTTTACGATATAGTATTACATTTGTATCGAAGCAATTCAACTTACTGTTCGTTTATTTGCCTTTCGAAGATTGAGATTAGTTCTAGATGAATTTACCCATTATTGCTTTCGCTACAACGGGTGCTGTATAGCTCAAGGTTCTAAATCATCGCGACTGACAGACCTGTAAACCCATCGTCGGTCACAATGAATTCACTTCAACGCAGGAAACAGAAGTAGACGGGCTAGACCAGGGTTTGTAATTGCTTTGTCTAGCAGGCTCGGGGCAATTCCGAGCTGTCACCAGGTGGATTCTTGATCTCTTAGAGAACCCAAAATGATGATGAAGAACGCCACAGGGAAATCCGGATGTATCTAACCATACGGCACAGTATTGAACATAAGCCGAACGAGCAATCATCATGCTACTCTCCAAACCGATGTCACCGATCACCTTGCCATGTGGTTTAAGCCTGTCAAATCGCCTATGCAAGGTACTGTATTATCGAAACATGATACCCTTATGAGGACCGTTCAAGCTGACAAGTTTTAGGCGTCAATGGGAGAAGCAATGTCGCACAAACACTGCCTCGATAATGCATATGGAAAGTGGGCAGATGGTGGTTGGGGTAGGATAATCACAGATATATACGGGCTACCTATCTTCGGAATGGTCGTACATGATTAACTTCATCGGGAGACTAGGAAACTTTCAGGTTTCTGCAAAACGTCTAGGTGACCTTGGTGGTATTGCTATTTTGGATCATGATCTGACCAAGGATATGTTGAAATCCCAGGCCACCACGTGACAATGATCCTGAACTCTAGCTTCGGTCCAACTCTGGCATCCAGGCCGTCAGTCACCAGCGAAAGCTGGAGATGGTGGCTGTTTTGATAAGACAGTCACACCATCCCCGGTTGCACTACTGTAGTGTCTTAGAGCGAGCCGTGATTAAACTAGCATTCGGCATGCCACGTGAACTATCGATCTAATAGATCTCGGGAAAGCCTGGCATTATCGACCAAATCGTGGCGTGCGCAATACAGGCTTCAAGGATATCGAGCTGCACGCTGCGTGAGTATATCCCTGCGACCTCGTGGGATCCCAATATCGATCTTGTAGACATGGATATTTCTTAGCACAGTTCCTCTCGCCGCAATCGAACTTACGAACTGATGCATACGGTGGGACTCCCGCAAAGAGAGCTGCAATTATGGTGCGGATCATCCGTAGCATCCGAGTGAAACTTAGCAAGGATTTCTGCATTGCCGTCAAGTTGGATAACGTCGATGCATCCTTCAATGAATTGCTCCCCAATACAATCGAACAAATTCTATTGATAGTTGAAACTGGGATCGACTTCATCGAAGGATCTGGTGGAATCTATGAAAATGCCGCCATGACTCAAGAATCAGATGCCTCGAGAGTTAGTGCTTTAGAAAAGGTTTCTTTTCTGGAATTCGCGAAGATGGTCCCAAGGCAACCTCTATCCGTCCTTCTGATGTGCAGGCGGATTTCATGGTCGTATTGGCATGGAATCCGCATCAAAATCCCGTTGATATGACTTCGTCGGCATTGCGCTACCAGCTGCTGTGGTTCCTAAGCTCGTGAGGGAGATCATTCTCAACACCAAAATGAGATTCCAGATGAGGAAGCAAAGGTAAGACCTACACCACTCAAACCACCTTTCTTTATGCAAATTATGCCAGTGAAACAGGTTGGGCTAGGTACCAGAGTATATATTATAGTTCTCAAATTCAGCGGATGGGTAATGTGTTCCCATTCGACACCAGACTATGAGTTTTATATACACGAAACCCTCTTATGTACACTGTGCTCTCTTTCATATATACATAGATCCCTACATACATGGACAGACCGATTAATCAGAAGACTAGATTAAATACAGGCTCCAGCAATCGAACTCGTGGTGTTCTTTGAGTAAGCACTCAAGGCACTACCTCCACACATCAAACCCTTCATGAACGCAGCAGCAACGGTATTTGCACCAATTGGACTCGTATGCGTATGATCAATCGGGTAATAAGAGTCCACCGTTGTGACACCCAACGAGTCAAAGATATTCGCAGTGTATTGTCCATGGTCAACAAATGAGGCGAGACTTCCTAGAGCAGTAACAACAGACTCGCCGTAACCAGTGAATCGGGGTGGTGTATAAACGAAGGTGCCTGTTTCCCATGGATTGTCGGGTGTGGGAGAAGCAATGATGACATGGGCTCCCTTGGCGGTCATCAATTTACTGTATTGTCAATGAGTAATTAGCCTTCTCAAATCCGACAGACGCATAATAGTCAAACACGTACCCAGCTTGCAGCAAGTAAAAGACGTATGTATAAACAATCTCTCCTGTCGTGGGCGAGATGCAAGTCTCCGAACCACCACCATAACAATCCGTTCGTCCATTATCAGTCGTACTCAATGAGCCACCATCATTGTGTCCAAACTCACTTCAGAACGGGTCAGCTATAGTCCACCGTCCCAATAATGGAGAATACTCGAGAGGGACTTACATAAGGACATAATCTCCAGCAACAACCGAGTTGGCTAATGTCGTGAATCTTCCTTCATTGTAGTAGGATCTTGCAGACCGTCCGGCTATGGCATCATTCACGATGTTGATTCCCGTCAAGCTGTATTTGAGGTACTCGCCAAAACCTACGGTGCAATAATATTAGATTGGTTGCTACGCAACGCCGGAAAGTGTATACCTTGGGTGCCTGTTCCGCCACCACCAAGTGCCATAGTCGAGTCTCCTGCCAAGTATAAGGTCGGTACGGCCCATACCTGCGCGGCGAAGGAAACGAGAAGTGTCGTGAGAGTCTTCATGATGATGTATGGAATATTTGTCTTCTAAGAAGTCTTATCAAATCCGGCTGCAGAATTAAACCACATCTTTCCACACCGTTCCTTTTATAATAAAACAAGCTTCACCATCCCCCGACATTGTTACTGCGGAGCAATATGGAGGAATTAAATGATAACTTATGCAGTAATTATTTCCGAAATAACTCTATTCTCCTGCACATTACCGGTATATTATTCTTCAAATTCGGAATATTCATTACCGAGCCACAAACAAGTTTAAATAAACCACCAGTCGCAGACTCGCAGTCTGCACATGGAATCCCGGGTAGATAATCTTAAGAAATGAAAATATGAATTAAGCTCCGAGATATAGTACACCCCAGATCATAAACCCCCGCCTTAAGAACAGCAGTACCTTGCATCCCATATATCTTAAATGCAGGAAAGAATAAGGTTTCCACGAATCGGATTCCGGCGTTGGGTGGAGGCGAACGGTTAATTGATTGCAGGCGCAGGCTTGGCAATGTCTTGATGGTCACGAGATGAGCTCCCTTTGATCCGAAGATTTTCAAGAGTCTGGCAAGTCATATTTGTACGCTTGAGGCAGAAATATGTAAGACAATTAGTTGGTCCTGCAGTCTGGGGTACATCTGCTGTACCCGTTTGGTAAGTGCCGAAAGAAACGACATGTGTGTTTGTCCTGGGCCGAATCCCCCGATTCGCCCAGCTTCATGTCGAAACTTGGTACATTGGTATTTCCACTGTTTGGCACCTGCACCCCCATAAATTTCTCGAAATTGGAGAGAGGAATTGATATTCAGCCCGGGAGCAGTGGCTGCACTATGTGGGAGGGAGGCAACTCGGGCACGATTATCCGAAGTTTCTCCAATCACCAGCGTGGCAGTTCTAGAATCTGGTATATGGCAAGCAGTGGTTGTCGCTACTTGATTTGTTAGCATTGGCAGAATTCCTCTCGGAATTTGTAGGTGGAGAATCTGATCACACTGTAATGATTCAAATGTCAGCCACAGATAAGACTGAATGCTGCAAAGAAGCTTTCGCAAATGCTTGTCGTGGTTGCTTTAATGTGTAATATTGGGAATGGGGGGATGAGATAGGGAAGATTAAATGGAATTGGAGCAAGAAGGTGGTGGTGAGTTTAATTTGCTTCTTGCGCCAGGGTCGCTGCAATCACAAGCGATAAATCTTGCGTACAAGCAAGTGAATAGTTTAGATAATTGACTTGCAGTGTTGGAGATGATTGTCGGGGATGATATTGAAGTTAACGTGTTCAATCGAAAACTTGGTCGACATCTTCTCGACACCGACGAGGCACTACTGCTACGGACTTGATATACAGATCCTCAATTGAGCAACTCGGTCACTAACAATCTGGAGACCATACACCACAAGTAAACATTCGCACAAAGATTCATCACAAATCGCAAATGGAACATGGCTATGGGGTTTAAGAAGCGTTTCTATAATGGAAAGGAGCAAAAATGATACAAAAAAAGCAAAAGATTGCGGCGAACTCCAAAACTCCGAAACTCCCAAACACACCTTACTCCCTGCCTATCCCAAGCCACATCGACCGCTCCAAACCCCCGAAATCCAAAAACAAAAACAATATCTTTTTGCCATTACCAAGAAAGTAAAACAAATATTAAGAGAGTCAAATATGTCGACATGTGGCATACCGAGCGAAGACTTTGGGTCGGTAAGTTGTCGTGGTTGAAGTTTATCTTTGATACTAGGGTGACAATTTTCGAACTGATCTGGTTGTCCCAATTCCGGACTTTGCCACATGAGCGAGTATCACAGATTGTTGAAAGCGATATTTGTCGCTGGTGGTGAAATATCCTACAACCGTTGATCTTTGATCAGCCTGCCGAGTCCTCCTAGGCCACCATGTTGAGCTCTTAACTCGTGTACTTTTCTTGACGATGAAAGCCAGATCATCCAATCTTTAAACGTGTCTGACTTGCTAGTGGATAGTTTTGAGTTGTCTGCTGGCCGGTCCAATTTCTTGCTTCTCTCTTGAAGAAACTGCTTCGCGAATTTACCCTGGTCTGAATTGACGATGTTTATTTCAATTAACCTCTCGAGAATTGCCCAGTGCAAGCTCTATATCACATATACGTTAGGACTTTCGCTGCACCTGGATAGAAATGATAAGACGGGACCTGAAAACTTACTTTACCAGCCTTCCATTCCCTGGCCGTTGTTTTCATCACCTCCTTCATCGCCAAGATCTTCTCATCCATCAGCCCTTCTTCATCTGCATAAATTTTGAAATAAACCTTCCTATGCTTTGGCAATTCGTTATGTTCCGAGCCGACCTCGGGTTTTCCGCTTGTTTTCTGAATGGTAACTTTGTTGTTCACGATGCTTTTGTATCGATCTGGTTGAAGGTCATGTATAGCTTTTAATTCTGGTTGTTCGATATAATAAACGAATTTATCGGAACTGAACTGCGGATCGCTAGATACGGTGGCTTTCAATGGAAACGCATGCTTGATCTTTTTGGTGGCGTCCCCATGATCGCCAGGGGAAATACATTTCGTGTCTGCATGTACTAAAGCATTACAGATGGCGAGATGTATTTCTCTTCCCTACTCCAGGAATTAGCCAATTGCCGGTACTCATATGACATTTAGGTAGTTCCGGAGTTCCATACCGTTCTTTTACCCTTCATATCTGCAATCGCCCATCGCATCACATCAACTACATATTTACCATCGTCCGAGTCGATGTGAAAGAGAGGTTGCAGATATTTGGGCTTATGCTTGGAAACGCTCTCGGAGATCACAAAGTCCTTTGCCTTATCTAACCAGTGTACCGTCACATGGGTGGCAGGGTCATTGGAACCGGCGGCGGGGATTAAATACACGAAGTGCGGCTTAGACTTCTCAGTCGACCAATACCATTTCACAGAGATTTTGTTATTGGTATTTCGGGCTGGCAGCGGGCTGTGGAGCCTTTTGGGTTTTGTATTCGCTGGCGGCCAACTATGACGTTTTGCTGGCACGGTCGTTGGCATGGTTTGCTGATATTCTCGGTTGGTTATTTGAGGATTTCGAGGCGGTGGGGTAAAATCAGTATACAGCTTTGTGGTAAGAACTAGACTGATGAATAAAGTGGTTTTTGCAGGCTGAGGATATATCTCTAAAGGTCGAAGCTGACGATGAAAGGAAAATCGTCGGTGAATTGTAATGATCTTCTTAGTTGGGAGAACTAGGCCCATTTATGGTAGAACGGAAATGTTGGTGCTGGGGTCGAAATTGCGCAGAGGCATCAGAGCTTGCTTGGAGACCGTCTGCCGACCTTCATACATTGAGAGAAAGCCTGCATTTATCAACATTGCGGGGATGTCCGATTAGTTTTGATACTAAAATTTGAAACCTCTGATAAGAGAATCAATTATCGATCAAAAATGAGTAGAAAGCGGCTGTGTGTTGGTATCAAAGATAACATCGAGTCGGGGTCGCCGTAGGGCTGGACCCCACCACTTAGTATTTGGTAGGCGGATTCCCCTGACTTGTAGTTATTTTAGGATTCAAATGAAAGGCAAGTTGGTTCCTAGAAAATTTCTCACTCAAAAGTGGTGGTAAATGCAAGGGTGCGAGACGATGCCTGAGCCTACAGTGGGTATGTATTTTCCCACTGCCGCCTCAGAAAGCACAGCGTAGTATCTCTAGAACTCCAATGACCAATTGCCCTCTAGAACATGCAAACTTTCTATAGTGAAATTGAATCCAAATCTTGGGGTTCGAAAAGAATGAGTTGGTAAATAGATAAAATAGCTAGTAACATAGAGATTAGTTCACATTAGTCTACTCTACCAGTACTCAGTATCCGAAACTAAAAGATATAACCCCCAAAACGAAGAACTAGGTACCTGAGTATACTCACCTAACTCATGAAGATAAGAAACATCTAAGCCCTAGGATTACCGTGAGTAAAGATCCCTTGCCACAATCCCCCGGCGCTAATTAGGCGTCAACGTATGTAGCACAGAAGCTCTATGCAATATGAAAGCGCTTAAATGTTCTAGAACTAACACAAAAGCTCTGACTACTCATTACCCCAGATCGACCGTATACTATCGAATGACGGGTTTGTAAAATTGTGTGAAGGATTATAATTCAAAATGATGCACAGTAGACTGCAGGGGATCTGGGGCACTGCAATGAGTCATAAATTATAAATATTGTGTTGGTTTCTACTGCGGGATATACTGCGCCTTGTGATCGAATCCTGTAGTTGGTTATTCACCGTGTCTGAACAAATCGATCTGTGCTCTGTATTCTTGCTGGAGTACCGTTTGATGAATGTTACTTGTAAATTATATGCGACACACATCATATGCGACAGACTTCTTGGGTTGCGACGAGAATACAAATTCATCTTCTCTGAACGCCGTCATTATGTGAATATTGCTTCAAACAAGTACATACAACTTCAAGGTTGCTATGGGATTTCATTCTCATCCGATTAACAACCAATTCATCTTCGTTGCATGTAGAAACCATCAGACGACTCGGATAGCAGCTCAGTAGGCGACGTAAATGACGTTGCTGATGGATTCGATGACGTTCTTTCGCTTCTAGAAACATTACGATCTAAGTAGGCATTACGAATTCAACCGAAACTTTATACAATGATACATATCATGCCGCGAGGCCGAAGAATCAGATAGGAACACATTTGGGATCCATCTGTATATGGCTTATGGCGGATCGAATAGGAAAAGGTACTGGTTCTCCGCGGCCATTCACACAATCAATATTTCTTTTTGTGGGACACAACAATATTCATTTCGAAGTAACAATATAAAAAATGATGTCGCGATCAAACGCGGAGGGCAAAACAAAAACATTGAGATTGGTAAGGAAACCCTCCAATATATGCTCTTCTACCTATCTTATACTGTTACAACCAGCTGACCATGAGTTGAGAAAAGAAAGCGAAAAGAATAAAGACATGTAAGAAAGAAGACGTCTGCGACAAAGCGACCCTTATGTATGTTTAAACACCAGAATCCTCTTTGAGATATACAGCATGTGCAGGATAATATGCATCCCAATTGTTGCATGTCTCCGTCAAAGGTGAATCGATAGGATCCACAGTATTGATCGAGTCCTTAGATTCCAAGAACTGCACGGCGAGACCCTCGGATACATGCCAAGACTATCATGCCAATTAGTATACTCATTCTACTCTAGACAGGGTGAGCGATTGGGAACTTACGATATGGCAATGCATCAACCAAGCACCAGGGTTGTCGGTCTGGAAAGCCACAACTAGCCATCCACCAGCAGGCAACATTGCAACATCTCTTCTGGTAGGATTATCATAATTCAAACTTGGGGCATTGGCCGTCTGATTGAATTGTCCAGCACCCGTGCCGAGAACGTAGAAATCGTGACCGTGCAAATGGATTGGATGAGGAACATCGATACTAAGTGGTGTGCCGTTGTTGCTTCCAGGAACTTCTTGGATGACCCAGTAATACCAAGTATTATTATCTGGTAACTCGATCAGATTTTCGTTTGCTGGCCAAGAACTATTGCCCTCGAGGATGTATTCAAGGATAGGTTTGCTCCAATCCACGCTCAATGCGGACAGATTGACACCCCATGTGACGACTGGTCCCTCGGTTGAAACTCCGATGTTGATGGCTACGTCGAGGATGCCAATAGGAGCAGCAAGTGGATCACTCGGTACAAACGAGTCCCAGAATGGAACGAGTCCTGTCTCGTCGGTGCAGCGCTGTGTATATGGTGTGGCAGTCGAAGTTGGCGTGCTGTTGGTTGCTCCGTTATAGGTGAAAATACTCTTAATATTACCATTATTGTTACTCACTCCACAACCGGTCTGAACTTCAGCGCGGAACCAATAGCTACCAACGGTCTGGTTTACGGTAATAATGTCGTCGTATCGTTGTCCGATTCCAAGGAAGATTCAGTTCTCGGTATATTGTTCGATGGGAACTAAGACCGATGTACTGACAGTGAAGGCATGATTATCGAAAGAAACAATGACATGATTGTCGACTGATGTGTTGATCAATC
>JWJA01004712.1:0-16342 GCA_000812885.1 Lanzia echinophila
CGGGCGGGCAGTACTACAGCACTAGCTCGTGCAGCTCTAAATGGCACACCTGATATTCCTGGGTCTGGGTTAGGCAGACTTGGTTTAGGTGCAACAGCATCGGTTGATTCTCGTGAGCGTCACCCATCTTTGTTTTCTGGGTACATTTTATAGATTTCCAAGGCTGGACATGGGATTTGATATATTGCCGTGCTAACATGATACTGTTGATTAGACATACAGTCACCTGAAATTCGAAGTTGAATAAGTTAATGTTTAAAAAGTTATTAGACATTGAAGTTGTGATGTGGTGAAGTTTTTATTGCAACCACTGGTGACGTGAAGCGATGGGGTAATTTAAATCTGCGAGTTACTTGTGTCGTTTAATAAATCCATTTCCACTCGGCGCCCTCATATTTCAAACGTCCTTGTATGCTTGATTTGTGGGTGCAGCTATTGCGGCATCGTCATCCTCTGATTGGGGAAGGTAGAAAAGCTTACGGATATGACAATGCGGCCGAACAGATTTGAGTGCGTTACAAGGCTGGTATACAATCTCGGGTCCACCCTGGCCGCCACACACACAGGAAGTGGATGAGATTCGAGAGAGACATCCTCCTAGAGGCACGAATTCAGCGCGGCTTCGGGAAATTTCAGATATTGTTCTTCTTGTTCCCAAAATAAACATCTTCAACCAGAAAAAGTCAAGCTTGCATGGTTGAGAGCTTGGAAGTGAGTGATTGCTGGCATAAATAGTGGCCGTATAGGACCCTCGTAGGGACAGCACAAATAATAATCAAGACTCAGTCGAACATTGCACCGCTCGATCCACCCTCATCACGAAGAGTAAGAATATCGCATATAAGGAAAGATCAAGATGCGACAAATAATTTCATAAGTCTCGGGACCAATACGAACAGCTGGTTACAAGTGAACAATCCGCTGCCAATAAATCTTATCCCGACAGCAGAAGATACAATTACTGCAAATTGGTTGCGGGCGAACTTTCGAATCACTAGATCTGGTAAATGTATCGTTTAGGTTGATACAATGACACCAGTGCCTACTGTAAGAAACTACTGAATAAACACCGAAGATTGTCAGTTAATATGCTTCAATGTTTAAAAACAGCACGTAAATTCGCAAAAATGTCCAATTGGTGACTTACATTGACATGAGCCATGTCTTTTAAACAAGGATTTCGGAGGTTTTGAGATATTGTTCATGACCCCTTGTTTGAAATCCACATTGTTAGCAGTCCGGTAAGCGGGTAGTTAGGACAATATAAGTTCTCATTACAGGAGAAGAAGCACGATATCTATACACTAAACTTTAGTGAAGGGCCCAGCCGCCTCCATAACATGATCATAATCTAGAATGTCGTTTCCACTTGATTTGAACTCACATCATACTTGATAAAACATATTCCACTTGGGATAGAATTTATAGGCTTCAATGGCCAACAGAACCCCGCCCCTCCCCCCAACAATCTGCTCCATTACTACCTTCTTAAAAAAGTGTTACCCAAAAATTGGTGATTGATCAATACTCTAGTGAATATCATGCAAAGTGTGCTAAATACCCCGCACTCCCCCACTCTTTTACCCCACCATGCATATATCCAACGCCGACAAACCCCGACAAGCATTATTTCCGCAACATCTTTCAAACAAGGTGATATCTATCTATTTTCAAAACGTGAATCCCATGTTTATTGAATCCCCACCATCCTCTGTAGATCACATTTGAGAAGCTATTCACAGCATAAAACACGACAAACTTGCATTCATCACCAGCCCCCTCTAAACCCCACTCAAACAACATGGCAGATAACGACATAAAAGGCCGACTCGCCCTAATCACGGGAGCGTCAGGAGGGTGCGTAACGTTTTTCAATTCCATCATGAATAGAATACCCTAGCTGAAAACAAAACCCATAGAATTGGCTCCGCCTGCGCGCGCGCCTTCGCAGCCGAAGGCGTGCACCTCGCACTCACGTACTCGACCTCCAAGCCCTCTATTGACGCCCTCGTAACCTCCTTACTCTCCGCACCTCAGAATTCGCATCTCCGGATCTCCATTCACCAAGTAGATTTAGGATGCGCAGAACAGATCACTCATCTCTATGAAGAGATTAAACATGAGCATCAGGGACGAGCGGTCGATATTCTGATTTCTAATGCTGGATATGGCAAACGCATTGTTGATATTTCTGATATTCCGCTCGAGGAATTCGAACATACGTTGAATATTAATTTGCGGGCGTCGTTTTTGCTGGTTAAGGGTTGTGTGGAGAATATGAAGAGTCAGATGTGGGGGAGGATTATCTTTATTTCGAGTATTGCAGCATATGGAGCTGGGATTAATGGTTGTCGTAAGAAATATCTACTCTTCATATTCTTCACATCATGATTAGTGATTTGCCTAACTTACTATACTTACAGATTATGCGGCTTCGAAAGGAGGTCTTACGGCTATGATGAAGAATCTCTCATTGCATCTTGCAGAGTATAAAATTACGGTCAATGATGTTGCGCCCGCGATGATCGGTAACACGGGTATGATCCCAAATGCGGATGTTGCTCCTGGTTTGCTGGATCAGATACCGCTGCATCGATTGGGCACCACGGAAGAGTGTTCTAATGCTGTTATCATGTTTGCAAAGACGGGGTATGCGACTGGTCAGAGTTTACTCCTGGCGGGTGGGTTGAATCATAAATAGATTGCGGTGTATAGATGAGGTAGTAGTGTACATGGAATTTTCATAGTTTGTTGACACAGATCACGAACGGAATGTGGGAATGATTACTGAACTCATCAGCTGAAAGCAAGATTAGAAATGCGGAAATTCACCGTAATTATTTCCCCTCCCGTTTTACAACGAAACTTCGCAGATATTCACTTGGACTTGAACATTTGGGCACTACATGTACAAACAATATTCCATCATACTGCAAGGTACCCCACCCACAAAGATACCATATATCGAACGTTAGTTTGCAGGGGCAGCCAGTAACCATACAACAACCAGCACATAAGTACCTAGGTACCTAGTTCTCGAATTTCAACCAGAGCAGGATCTATCCAAACAAAGTGAATATCCCAAGAAAACACCAACATTTACCATCACGCGTGTGTGTGTGTCAGAACCTTCCCCGATCTCAAGTCTTCCCAGAAACCCTACACTCTCCTCTCCTCACAAACCCATCACAAACCACAGCATGAACATCCCCCAAATCCTCACCCAACACCAAACCAGCGACCTCTCCCGCTACGAATCCATCTACAAAAACCTCCACACCAATCCGATCTCTCACTGCAAGAACACCACGCCGCCAACACCGCAGCCGCCCACCTCAAGAGTCTTCCGGTTTCAAAAAGTCCAGACTAATATCGGCGACACCGGTCTCATCGGTATCCTGGCCAATGGATCTGGCGCTACAGTTCTTCTACGAGCAGACACCGATGCATTACCCGTCAAAGAATTAACCGGCCTACCGTACGCTAGCAGCAAGCGCCAAATCGACATCGAAGACGGTGTTGAAAAGGACGTCATGCATGTCAAAAGATGCGAGCTGGTGGCGTTATATACCGATAGTCAAAGTATGCAGTGCAAAGTCTCACTATTAAGTAGGCATTGATGCAGTGATATCTAATTGAAAGCATGGATTACAAGTTAATTGCCGATCACCCAACTAGCTAGCTAGCTAGCAACAGCGAAATCATCCATGCAAAAAAAGCAGGACATAGAAACGAAAGTTCGTAGCGTATCCGCCCTCCATAAAAAACCAACATCATAATCATAGTCAAATTATCTGATTTGTTCTCCATAAAAACTCATTTGTGAAAATATCCCACCAAAGAAAAGAAGTTAGTCAACCAGATGTGTGCCTATGCCGTTGACCGTTGTAAAGCATACTCGTCCGACCCAAACCAAATAATCATCTCACCATGAGATTCGTTTCGTCATTACTTAAATACCGACCAGACTCCTAATCATCTTCGCAGCATCAGGATTACCGCCCAAATTACTTTGATCCTCTGTACTAGGATAGAAGAAAGCTGCGACGGCAATAATAACATAGGCTGAGCAAAGAAGTGCACCCTCGAGGTAATTCGAACGCCCGTCCAGCACCAAGAAATTGACGATGAATGCCGAAACGAAAAGGGAGACGGTTTCGAATAAGGTGAAGTATAGAGACATTTCTTTGCCCATACACCAGCCAAGAAGGACGATGAACGGAGTAACGAAAAGAGCTGAAAAGTTATTAGTAGGTGAACCAAGTAAAATACAACAGTGAACATACCAATTTGAATAGATGATCCGACAGCAACACCAATTGCCAAATCCATCTTATTCTTACTTGCGACAGTAACGGCAGTGACATGCTCGGCAGCATTGCCAACAATAGGTAAAATGATGAGACCAATGAATGCTTCACTCAAACCAACATTACTGGACACAACAGCGTTAATACTGTCAACCATGAACTCGGCACAAACAGCCACGAGAGCAGTGGAGATGAGAAGTAAAAAGACGGCGGTAGTACGTGAGATATTCTCATCGTCATCATCCATTGGAACCTTATTGGCTGCAACTGCAGCACTGCTGACGCGAATTGGTGCAAGGTTGGCAGATGGAGCAACATGGGGGTTTGAAACAGTCTGGTTGAGACGATCCGGCAGTGAGTTAGTGCGACGGATACCATAACGAACACGAGGGATGTTAGTGGGCGGCGGAGTGCCCGTAGGTGCGGGATTCGTGAAAACATTTTGGGAGAAAGTCTTGGGTATTTGCGGGCGCATGCCTGAAGTAATCCCGCGCAGAGTGAATGGTCGTGGTCTTTGGGTAGGATCCAACTGGCCATCGAGATCAACCATGGCGAAATCAACGCGGCGCGGTTGGCCAAAGCTGTCTTCAGCCTCTGGAGCTTTCTCGGTGGACGTGCTCTCAACGACGCCTTCATTGATTGTATCCTCACGTTGATGTCGGAGAGCTCGTTTGCGTTCTCGCTTCTCCTTTTTTTGTTGTTTACGTTCTCTCTTCAATTCCTTTCTAGTTGCGACGTAATGGGTGAAAGAGCCTTGGCGACTTCTTCTAGGACGTTCATCATCACCATCCTCACCAAAATCAATCGCGGTGCCTGCGCGATGTGCTGAGTGGGGCCGATCACCATTTGCGCTATTGCCATCAGCTGGACTAACACTGCTATTTCCGAAAGATGGTGTGCGTAGAGCCTCGACTTCGGCAGTATCCTTAGATGCAGTGCTTGACTTGCGACGTCTACCATGTCTGATGAGTCGCTTGACACGCTTAGCAGTAGTATTAGAGCCACTGGAACCATCCGAGTCAGAGCTCGAAGACGAATCATCCGAAGATGTGTCCATCCACGCTGCAACAGGACCGGGAGCAGATTCTTCGTCGATGATGTGTTGAGGAGTACTCTCGTACATATATGCGTGTGATTTGAGCTGGAACAGAAGATACATGGCGTAAACCAATAAGAGGACCTATGAATATTGATTAACTCCCACTCATTCTGTGGTTAGTACTTCGAGATTAGACTTACGACACTAGTACCGCGGCTAACTTTCAGTACTCGATTTGTAGCTTTCGCTTCGACTACGTCGCTGAAGGATGCATGGAAGGCAGTCTAGGTCTGTCAGTGAATGAAGCGATCACACGAGGAGAGGTTGTGCGTACTGGGAGCAATAAACTCATGACACTCAAGCTAAGAAGACAGGCGCTCATTTGGGTGACGGTGCTATTGTAAATCTATAAAAATCAGTATAGGATCATGGGTAGAAATTCGAGCATCATACCTGTTCACGATAGCGTAGTCCACCAATCAGGAAACACATGCCTAAAATCAAGAGTAGGTTTGCAAGAATCGAGCCCAACAAGGAAGCTTGAACGATTCGGATTTCATTCTATCTAAGATTAGCATTCTCCAGCTATCGTGTGAATGGGATTTTAAGATTTACCTTTTGAAGGGCAATGCTATAAGTTTGAGATGAACAGGTGAGCATATGGTTTTCGAAAATATGTATCACAATGGGACTTGCACCAAGAAAATGACAAATGAAAAGGGGAAGGTTTTAATGATATGGGACGCGATTGATATTGATAATGCCTTTAAGAGGGCTTCTCGCACTTTCTTGTCTTGATCTCTTGTGAGGTAGACATACATACTTAAAATATATATTAGCGTAGTTCAAACAATAAATGGGAAATGGGACTTACAAAATGATAAGCTCGACAGCATTACCGAAAGTGACATTCATCAGTGCACCGATGGTATCTCCCATTCTCTTGGCCACACTCTCTGTAGCATGACTGAGCATGCCTGCCAACGGAATGATAGCAATTGCATTCATTCCAAAGACGATTCCAGGGCTAAGACCTGCTGCATATGAAGCAATACCTACTGGTACGAAAACCAATAGAAGGTTGATATAACTCGAGAGTATAATATGCTTACTCGTAAGCCAAAATCGCATGGCGACATTCTTCTTTGGGGGCTTCTCGTTTTCTGTAGTTTCTATGATATTCCCCTCTCCATCAACTTGCGGAGGTGGAGCTGGTGGCGGATGGACGTTCGATGTATTGTCTGCCACATTGTTTGATGTGGGATGCGAACGTTGTTGGGAGAGACCATTGTGATTTGGGTGGCTTCCTGGAATATTGGATGTATCATTTCGAAGGGAGGTAGCAGAACTGCTATTCTGTTTTGCCGTATTTATTTCGATTGGAGAATTACTTACGGGGAGAGTCGATTCTCCTCTCTTGTCTGCGGAACGCGAGGGGTGGCCATGCGCTTTGGATTTGTCCCAAAAGCTTACACGATCTAGAAATGAGGGCGCGTCAGACGAAGTTTCCTTCATCGATGTAGAATTAAAAAGAATTGAAGATGTATTATTTGTAAACTTTGTGAGTTTGAAAGTAAGATGGGTATTAAAAAAACAGAAGACTTTATCGAAATAGAAGTTTGTAAAATTTGAGGTAGGGAAAGGGTAAGAAAAGGTAAGGGAAGGAAGGTTATTTTATGTGGTTTGGATGAAGGTACGGGTATTTATTAATGAACCTGTAGTGGAGCTTTTGTTTGGTGAGGTGGGAGTGAGTGAGTTGTGTAACTGTGGAAATGAAGGAAACACGAAACTTCGGGAGATCGGTCAAGGGAGATAAGGGGGATAGAGGGAAATGGAGGAATTTAGTAGATTTTATAAAAAGTGGGGTGAAATGGATAGGAAGTTCCATGGATTCCTAATTGCCAAGGCTGATTATATAGTAAGCTTTACCATTTTATTCCTTTTTATTGGATGAAATTTGATAATAAGTGAATATGAGTGGGGTAAAAAGCGGTGATACAATGATGGATGAAATTGTGGCTCAGCAATCTAGAGATTTTGCATCTTAGCTCTTTTGTTGCTTTATTGCTTTGTTTTCTTCTTGTTATGGTAAATCATTCACTTGACCCATCACATCCCAAACTTTCATCCAATCGAATTCTATCACCATCATCATCATATGTTGCAATCATGAGGACTTCTCACTGTACGAAGCTCTACAAAGTATCGAGGGAGGGAGCACTTCGTACGCAGGTCACTTACTCAAGTTACCCTTCTCTTATGATTCGTGTACTATCATGAATCCATATTTCCTCTGTAGGTAGTTGATACCAGCAGCCAATTGCTCAAAATAGTATTTGCCTCAGTTACTCATAGTGTTTTATTTCGTGCGCTTGCTTCAGTTCCTCCAATCAAATAGTCTGATAATCGGAGACGATGATGTATTGTCATCTTCTTTTGGTATTGTATTCGTACGTACGCAACTTCGATGAAGCCTGAAATGATCCTTGAATTCCCCCGGGATATCGGTATTGCAAAAACAACCAAAAAAAATAAGGGTGTGGCAGTCAACTACTATCCATGTCCATTTCCCTTATTCCGATTCATCAATAATAACCCGGCATGATTCAAACGGTAGTTGACATAGTCTTGTGTACTGCACAAGCACATCCTCACGGCACGCAAAAAGAAAGCCATTTTCAAAACATACAATAATTGAATAGAAAGAAAGAAATATTCACAGCCGGTACGTACTAATATGCGGTGTAGTCATTATCATCAGATGTGCCGACGACCTAAAATCTCTAGAGCTCAAGCTACTGTATCTAGGGAAAGTATTCCAGGTGATCTTCCCTTGAGCTTTTCGAGGTATCTGTGGCTGGTGACTCTCTAGAACATTGAAGAAGGAAGAAGGAAGTATAAATTGGAAACAGATGGTATGATATTGGTTGATTAGATTTTATGGAATTGTAATGAAGAAATTCAAATGGAGACGAGATATTCAGGTACCAACAAGATTGACTACGGCAGAAGGTTGTTAAAGAGTGAATACTTAAGGTAACTAGAGGTTCCGATTTATGAGATTACAAAAGATTCTAAGGTACGGTGCCTACCTACCTACTACTGTAAGTACCTACCTACCTAATAGGTAAGTAGTAGGCATCGATCAGTCTACAATATCTAATCTAATCACATCATATCATTCTTACCTCATCTCGGGAAGGTGCATTTGAGTGAGTGATGTAAATAGAAGTTACAACATTCAAACGAAAATCTGCCTGTGAGTGAATATCTCCGTTTGCCAACCGGATTTTGCGATGACTGGTATAAGAGAGATAATTATCGGGTGATGAATATGTGTATTTTATTTGATGACTGAGCCCATTTACACAAATCAATAAACATGTAAAAAGAATAACATATCATATTTACATATTTAGTTATGATATCATAGGCAAAACACTGCAGTTACAAGTTGAATACAAAATGCAGTGTCAAAGTTGTTGTCAACGGGAACATCTATGCAAGATAAATGCAAAAGCACTTGATCGTAGATCTTTCGGCATGTAGAACAAAGCCACATTAGCACAGCCATATCGTGGCAATAGAACTGCATAAGTACTAGTAAGTAATATCTTTAGAGTGCAGAAAAATCTCCGGCAACATGACGTCTTCATGGATAACCACCTGCAGTTCAAAGTTGCCGGTATGTTCACACATGTAAATTGTTACGAAAAACTATGCTAAAAGACAGCCTAGAATTATCTCTTCCCCAAAAATCATATGCAACCTAAAGAATAACTTCTGTAATCAGAAAAGATATCTTTGCTATTAATATATATGTACTATGTATCTATTAACAAGCACAACAACAGCTCTGAAGCCCATCTATGTGCACTCTAATCATCAGTATTGAAGACAGGCCTCGGCAAACTGCTCTTCCCCTATCTCTATGCCGCCAACCTTAACCTCCACTTCCCCCACCGTCCTGCGCAAGCCAACGAAAAAGATAACTAACTCATATTTCCATCTACCGGATCACGCTAGCATATCAATAAGAACACACTGTGTAACCATCACAAAGACACTACTATGCTCCCTATGCTCCCTCCCTATATCAATGCCGCCAACCCCTGCCACCGAAAGATCAACATTAACAAAAAGCACAATAGCCTCTCTCTGTATTCTACACCACGAGTAATAAATCCACTAACTATTCCATTCTCATCTCATCTCAAGAGCCCTCCCTCCCTTCCTCTAGGCTTCTTGGGATGAAGCATACAGTAGGATTTAGAGATTTTTCTCTGCTAAGTTTCTGTATCTTGATGCATATGCATACTACAATAGAAATTATATATATAAAGAAAGCTTTTATGTATATATGTATATACTCCAGAGCAAAGACACATCACGTCACGTTTAATTTCCTGCACTAACAAGAGGCAATAAAAAATCGAAGAAGAACATACATGATTGATTCGAGTACGGTATCATAAATAGAGACTATTCGAAGTCGAATTCCGGAAATCTACCTAGGTATGTATCTATATGTATCTAAAATTAGACCAGTAAATAAGATTCTCTTCTCTCGAAATAGAACCTTGCAAGATAAAATCGAATATTTCCCCATGAGGTGAGTTTTGCTATTCTATTCTGATGATGTCCTTCCTATACATGAGGAGGGAGGAAAACGGATATCTAATTACTGCATGTATATAGCAAGTTGGATGTTATGGTATGGCATGAAATCAAAAATAGCGTTTGGAATATCCGGAAACGATCATGAATGATTTCGATGTGATATATATTCTCGGCTATGTTATGTAGAAATAAATCTCCAGCGCTCTTTTTTCCCATACTGCGCTCACTCGCTTATCACCAGTCTCCCCAAAGAATGTATCCCCGCCAAGCCCAGTCTTAGGAATGCAATATATCCATCCAATTCTCAAATACAATTCAAAACCCCAATGCATGCACACATACTTTAAATACAAAAATCCAGTATGGGATTTTCAGCCTCTTCTATTCCCTCTTGCATGCGATAAGAGAGATTCCAATAACCAGCCCTTTTTCTCCGTGAAGAACTAAGTAATCTATTCTTAAATTTCCCTTATCCGGCAACAAGGTAAAGATACACCGGAAATGAATGCGGTTTTGAAGGCTGTAATTTTTCTTAACATATGACGAGGGGAATTCTCACTTGTTTTTCTTTTTCTTGTTCTTGTGATATTTCTTCACTTCTTAATTGTCAACGAGTTCCTCCCTCCCTCCTCTCAAGAAAAAGATTAAACCGTGCGTAGTGAGCGATTCGTCAAATCCCCAATCCCACAAAACAAGAACTACATACGTATATACACTCGAAGCAACTCCCCTCCAAAGCAACACAAACAAGCAAGAATAGAAAAAAATGGGAGGTAGATATCCAGTTCTCAGTCCCAGCGCCGCAATCCCCATCATCCATCTCAAACCCTCACGAACCGCAAGAATCCTCGCGCCGAACCTAGTCTTCGCAACCGTGTTCATGTTGGCGCTCTGCACTGTCGCGGGTATCATATTGAGTAATACCGTGTATTCGTCTTCTAGCACCCATACGGCAGGTGTGATGACCAGCCAAACTTTTGTGTTGATTGCTGTAAGTTCCTTTGTCACTTCTTTGGGGGCTTCAAATAGATAGATAGCTGATTGATTGTTCTGACCCACCATTCTAGTCGTCATTTTCGATCGTTTATCTTATTCTTCATTTCATTGCCGCTATTAGGAATATGCCTGTAGGCTATATCCGACCGCCAACGTCGCGACTCCATTCGTATTGTTTTATAATGGCACGGGTTGTGATGGTGTGTTGGTTGGCATCGGTGATCGCCTCTAGTGTAGTGGTATCGAAGCCCGATGTATGTCGTCCTGGAACAAGGGACTGTCGGTTACAGACAGCAGGAATCGTGATATCTGGCCTAGCATTGTGAGTTCTCCAAGAGTCGAAGCTTTAGGTGTGCCAAACTAATACATCACCAGTCTTGCAACGGGTATTATTCTCACGGCGTTGGAGGCATGCCAGTACCCATTTCAACCGCCTAAGATAGCCAGACTTCCGTTCATGATCACCTGTCGAGTGAGCTCTTTTGGTGATGATATGGTAGATAGCAATATCTCTTCGTCAAATGCATCTCAGGCCAACATCTTACAACCGGGGCCGACAATGTCACAATCCACGACCGAAAATTCCATGACGAGAATACACGATGATTATTTATTTATGGGAAACGAGAAAGAGGAATGGGAAAAGGCACAATCGCTTGCAGTAGCCACGGCGAATATCACCAAGGAGACGAATGTTAAACGCAAACCGTTGCCGAAATCTGCGATGCCCCTGCCGAAATCGAAATCGCAAACATCAATACCCGGTGAATTTCCAGAAGAGCTTCCCCTCACACCTCCGACACTTTCGAAAACTAAATCTAGGGTTCTGCTAGAAGCCTGGACTCACCTTATGGGAGACACAGGAACGTCAGATCGCAAAGCCACCTCGATAACAGACTCAGCTATTTCTCTTAACTCAGATACCGACTCGGAAGGCAACAGTCAAACACGCCCAACGCATGATCGCACCTCTTCTATCTCCCAAAAAACAGCAAAACCTCGAAATGTAACTCCAAGCAGTAGTATAAGTGATGTCTCTATGAGATCACCACTATCCACCATGAGGTTTGTCTTTGACAGTCCCAATATAGTGAGTTTAGCTGACAAAAAACAGAAGTGCGGAATCTCCAGAAGTAGCCATCAGGCCCGATCTTAAATTGGTCTCGGCCACTGCTTCACCAATACTAGAGAAAGATTCACCGAAAAAGACGCCTGTTGTACAACCTTTACCGATAGCGAAGCTCAATGAGTTTATGAAACGACCTTCATATACCCGCTCTACAACCGTGATTCGGCATCCGGTTCCAGAAGATCTTCCACCCATGCCTCCACAACACTTCGTCCCAACCAAGAAGAAACTTCCGGCCAGAAAGAAAAGCAATGACGTTGAAATACCAAGCACCAGTCTTAGCTATATAACCGCTTTAAAACAAAACAGGAAGAGCAGCGATGAGATTAAGATACCAGGTGCCTTCATCGACTATGTGCCGTCAAAATCCCCACCGATCCGAATCCCAAGCTGTGAAATAAAGATACCAGGCGCATTTATTGACGACACCGAAGACCCCCGAAAGACTCTAGAGGCGCATTTTAAGAAAATCGAAGATACATCTACAGGGAAAATAAAGTTGCAAAGGAAATCCAAATCACCACCACCAAACCCAAAGGGTGTAGAAAACGATGCCGAAGGCGAGATCTTCAAGCTATACTTACCTGCGCCTGCTGGACCTCGAGAGAAGACTTTCAAGAGAAGACCGTTTTTCCCCAAATCGAATGCGGGAGTACCGCGGGAAAATCGAGATACTCCTCAACTTCTTGATGCCGTCAAGATTGAATATACGAAAGTCAAACCGCTTCGTCGATTAAGTCTTGGTGATACATCACCCGGGCTTCGGATATGGGATTGAGGAAATAGAGTGGATAATACAAGACCCAACGAATGGAAGTATTCGGATTGGGCACGAAGACATAGTATATAACTGAATTCAGGGTAAGAATAAAGTTAAGGGGTGGTGGGGTTTATAGCATCCGCCCAATTGTCCATAATAATCCAACCCGATTTTTCGCTCAAAATGTGAAAGAATATTTGATGGATTTATGGTTCACTTGACCATATGCATCGACTATGATTCAAGTAAATTGCAAATATCATATTAGCCAATCACGTAATACTATTAATAGACAATAGCTCAGCTAATCGGAGTTGTGATGGAGGTGTGAGGGGGTTCGTGAGAGAAAAGGTATGGATATTCAGAACTATGACAAGTTGAGACCTGATGATGAAATTACGGCTTCAACCCCGCTCTAAAAACGTTTTTCATGCACTCCATACCCCATCCCGTCCCATGCATTAGATGGATGTGGTAGAAGCGGCAATAGTGATACAGAGTTAGTTGACGGGATGTACATAGTAGTGCATACAATACCTTGTACTGGGCATACTTGGGTATACTATCACACTTCTAAGGTTCTAAGTGCCCAATAGAAGAATCTTCAGATGTAAATATTTCCTGCATGATGACGTTTAAGTAAATTAATACAATTTTTAGAAGTGGTTGTAGTTGCCGGTATATCACGGTATCTATATCGCAAAGTCAGGAATTGTGAGCTTCAAACTATTGCCGCGATTGCCTCATTTTTTTAGTATTATTTTCAACTGAAACAAATCATTTGGATAAAAAGTCGAACAAAGAATTTTTTTGGATACCAACCAACATTTCCCTCACCTCACACCTTTACCTCACCTTACCAGAGTGTGACAGGCTCATCTTCAAGCTATTCTCAAATTAAAACCTATCAACTGTCAAGAGAAACATTTGAACGTCAAAGCCTATTTATTGTGTCATACTAGGCACTTGTAGCCCACCAACCATCTTCTTCAGCCTAAAAATACTTTCCTGAGCCACAATATTAAACCTAAAACTAAAAGCAAACCCCTTGCCACAATTCTACCATATTCTCTCAAAAATAAGAGACATATTCACTCATCTCTTCTTTTCTTTACATTTTTACCTCAGCTGCTCTTGAAAGAAACTTGAAGTCACACGAACCATTTTCTTACTCATCTAAAACAATTTTCAAAAACTCACTCATAAAATCCTTTTTTTATTAGTGATTTCATCAGCTCACTTTCTTCCCATCTCCAGCTCTTATTGCGGTTGTTAGGATAAAGGATAACGAACGGATAACATCAGAATCGTTTGATTATCCATTTTTAAATTTGGGAGCTGCCAACAACGAATGATTATCAACTTGCGACTGCCAAACTACTAAATAATTTAGTAGCCACAACAACACCACCTTCTATCCATCTACAAATACTACATCCTTAAATCGGACTTCAACCATCAAAAAATATCAAAAAACCCGGTCCTCAACAATGGCTACCACAATGTCTTCTGAAGTACAAGTTCGTCATAGCCCTCCAAGTCCTTCTGCGAAAAGACCAAAAGGTAAAGTGCCCCGCGATTTGTGTATCCCAAATGCCCAATGAATCCAAACTAACGTACAGCAATAACAGGCATTCTTAAAAATTCTTACCATCGCTCACCACCGCAACAAGCTCCAATCACTACATCTGAACCTCCAAAAAGTTCCCCCAAACATGTTGCTGTCCCACTCGACACCGAATCTTCTGCCGATAAAGACATAACCGTACAAAATACTCTTCAAAATGCTGGCCACCGACGTTCCTCTTCTGGATCCCGTCCTATGCGTCGCCAATCATCTGGCTCTCATCACGGAGCCAATGAGAGCAATGATATGCGCTTGAAATGGGACGAAGCGAATCTCTATTTGACCGAACAAGAGAAGAGCAGCACGATGAAGATTAATGAGCCTAAGACTCCTTACGCGAAGCACTACGATCCGAACGAAGATGAAGAGGAGCTGAGAACTATTCATGCCGACGAGATTGTGGTCGACGAATTGGATAAAGTCAAAGGAGGAAGTATACGTTCACCACGTAGTACTCGCACAAAAGATGATGAGATACCTGGGTTGAGTCTCGGAGAGCCAGAAGAAGCTGTGCCAGACAGGGACTCGGAAGGAGAAGAAAAGAAAGTCCACGTCGAGGGCGAAGGCAAGGATGTTGACGAGCAAGTAGGCTTGAGTGCGGAGGAGAGAGAGAAACACAGGAAATTTGAGTTGTTGAGGAAGAAGCATTATGAAATGAAGAATGTGGCGAGTTTGTTGGGACATCCCGAAGAGATTGATGTTGATGAAGATGATGACATGAACGGTGTTGCTAGATGATGGGAACTTGGTATAATGGGATGGCGCTTGCATGATATCCTCTAATTGGACTTTCAAGTTTTTTTTTATTCGAGTATCTACTACTTTCGCTGACGAGTTTGATGCATGATGGGGCTACGACTTGTATGATGGATGAGCTTTTTTGAGTGGGCAAGGGGACTTTCGCTACGATGGTTAGGGGAGAGGAGACTTGATGGCTTGGAACTGGGTAGATGATAGTGGATACGAATATATTTTCAATCAACCTCATCGGGCATATTGTTATCCATGTGATTGCTATATGAGAGCAGTATAATCATCGGCTGTTGTGGGGTGCTGTGGATAACATGGATGGTGAATCTACAGATGAGATGAGATGGGATGAGAGAGAAAAGAATGACGATATATATCGACGGATGCATAGATTGTACTTAAGTACCTATACAAGTTAAGGTCCATGTCAGGTAGGTTCCCATACCATACCATAAACCAGGATTCCCCCAACCTCCAAACCACATATAATATTTATATCACATTTATATTCACTTTCCGAATGTGATATGAGAGCTCAACATTTCAAGGTCCAATAAAGCTGAATTGAGTTTCAGTAAACGCAGGAATGCAAAACAAAACAGAAGATAAACAAAACAAAACAACCTTGTAGGGTAGTAAATAAGATATTTTTCACTTCACCTTTGCTTTTTGAGGGGACACTTGGTTTTAATCCTTGGTTTTTGGGGGATTGGGTTTCTGGTTTCTGGTTCTGTTCTTTACAACTTTTTTCTTCTGAGGAGAGTTGTGAATCTACTCGAGATGGGTGAGTGTTTCTTTTTTGTCTTTTTTTGGATTGGTTGAGTTGAGTGGGAGATGGTTGCTAATGTTTATGGATTGATTGATAGCGCAAGAAACAGTGGGCGTACATATAAAGCGCGAGAGAGAGGACGAGAATGATGGTGATCAAGTCGCAAATGACCAAAACCTTAAGCCAAAGAAAAAGAAGGCCAAGAAATTTCACCGCAACTCAATGGTACGTTTTTACTTGATGTATCAAATATCAGAGCTGATTACTCCTGGTAGAATGGAGGCGACGGAGCAGGAAACGAAGAGAAGAAGAAGGAGGTTAATGGAAAGAAGAAGAAGAAGA